>JZKD02S1672782.1:1000195-1015571 GCA_000966675.3 Picea glauca
AAGAAAAGAAGGCTGAAATGCAAGGAAGGATAAATTCTTTTGATGGTGCTTTCTAAGGTATGTTATTTTCAGGTCATCTCACCATTTTCGCTATAAAAAATTTTCTATAATGATTCAAATCCGGATATTTATATGAAAGTGAGAAAACATATCCAAGTATATGTGGTTAAAAATTCATCTTGTGGGTCATTGTATTTTGGGAGTTACACTCTGTGGAAAATAGGGTTTGTGGCCAGTCCTGATACTAGTCAAAATCATGTGTTTCGGGTAAAAATGTCATAACTTCTTCATAACAGATCCAAATTCAGTGAGACAAAATGTGTTGGTTAGGTTACAGTCTTTAATATTCTTTGTAACAGTTTTAGATCATTTAAATATTTTGTGTGGGGCACACTCTACAAGGTCGCTCTCTAGAATAAGCCAGAATTCAGCAAGGTTTGTCATTTTTGCTATAACTCCTTTTCTGAGAGGTTCCAAGTAGTGCCACTTGGAGGAATTGCATAAAACACACTGAAGAACATTGTGTATCAGTTTCAGATATTTATACATTACAGGTTTAAAGTTATAATTATGTTATTACTGATTCACCCCCCCCCCTCTCAGTAATCCAACACACGGGTCTCGACCTTTGCTCCTCCTGCGAGTCTGTCTCTTGGACCTCGTATGCACTTCTAGAAACCAATATCTCTTTTGAGATTTCTCATATTATTTTCTCTCGAGGTTTGGTTCAGTGCTATTATTTCCATCAATGACAAGCACATTCTTCTTATAAACATGCCAACAATACCCCCCTTTGGCATTGATGGCAACCCTGAAAGGTTTCATTATTATTTTTAGACCTCCAACTGTAGCATACATAAAACACATTTTTCTCCCCCTTTGACATCAATGTCAAAGAAAACAGAGAGTGACTATGTGCTCCCCTTGATCAGATATACTAGGATCACTCTCCCCCTGATCATATAGACTATTTTACCTTGATAACAGGGTCACGCCCAACTTTTGGTGTAGATACTCAAACTAAGATTTTGCAAGCGATTTAGTGAAGATATCAACAATCTGATCTTTGGATGGAATATAATACAAAGAAACAACAGTGTTAGTTACCTGCTCCCTCAAGAAGTGATACTTGATGGGTATATGCTTGGTATTGGAGTGAAATACAAGATTCTTTGACACACTAATTGCACTAGTATTATCACAATGAATTGGGATCGGTGCATTATACTTTACCTCCAAGTCTTCCAGTGTATGAATCATCCATAATACTTGGGTACAAAGAGTGGTAGCTGCAATGTATTCATCTTTTGTAGTCGATAAGTAAATGGAACCTTGCTTCTTGCTCAACCATCCTATAAGAGAATCTCCTCAGAAGAATGCACCTCCACTCGTGCTTTTCTTTCATCCACGCAGTTAGCCCAATCAACATCTGAATAGACTGATAGTTGAAAATTTTGATTCCTATGATACCATAGGCCATAGTTCATTTTTCCTTTCAAGTATTTGGATACTCTTTTGACATCTACCAAATGACTTTGTTTAGGTGCATCCTGATACCTTCCTACCATTCCAACAACATGAATTATGTCTGGATGGGATGATGTGATGTCGAATAGGCTACCTATCATAGACCTATATGAACTCTGATCAACATTAGGTGAGTCATCATCCTTTCTTAAATTGCATCTAGTGACCATAGGTGTTCTCATAGGTGTAGAATCTTCGATTTGAAACCTTTTCAACATTTCTCTTATATATTTCTCCTGAGAAAGAAATATTCCTTCAAACCTCTGAGTAATTTTCAGACCAAGAAAAAATGGCAGTTCCCCTATCATAGACATTTCAAATTTAGACTGCATGGCAGAAGAAAACCATTGTACCAATGAAGAATTATTGCTTCTGAATATGATGTCATCTACATAGACCAACACAATGAGCAAATCATTACCCTTTGTTTTGATATATAGATTGTTGTCAATTGTTCCTCTCTTGAACCCTTTGTCTTGAAGATACTTATCCAGTCTATAATACTAGGCATGAGGAGCTTGTTTCAACCCATATAAGTCTTTCTTCAGCTTGCAGACAAAGTCAGGGTTATCTGATAGTTGGAAACCCTCTGATTTTTTCATATAGACTTCTTATTTTAGATCTCCATTTAGAAAAGATGAGTTGACATCCATTTTATAGACTTTACGCTATTTATGAGAAACATAGGAAAGAAACATTCTAATAGATTCTAATCTTGCCATGGGCACAAATGTTTCATCAAAATCTAGTCCTTCTATTTGAGCACATTATTTGTATACCAATCTAACCTTATTTCTTACAATATTTCCTTGCTCATTCATCTTGTTTTTGTAGACCCATTTGGATCCTATTACATTTTTATTTGTTGGCCTAGGAACGAGTTCCTAAGTGTCATTCTTTTCAATCTGCTCCAGTTCCTCATTCATTGATTTTAACCAATTTACGTCTTTATTGGCTTCATTAAAGTTCTTAGGTTCCACCATGGATATGAAGTATATATGTGATTGCTCGGTGTCTTTGATTATCCTTCTCCTGTTTTGTACACCTTTTTCTTTCTCACCAATTATCTGACTTTCAGGATGATTCTTTTGAGTAATTCTGGAGGAAGGATTTGATGTTGATTGTTGTTCTGGATCTTCATGTCTGGGTGTATCTTATCCACCTGATTCATCATCTTCTTGTGAATTTGAGATTTTTTGTTCTTTATTTTCATTATTCTCATCATCTTTTTCATCTGTCTTAGTGCTTATTCTCTATTGATCTTTTACAAGAGCTTCTTCATCAATTAGAACATCAATATAGTCTACTAATTTATGCATTATTTTGTTAAATCATTTGTATCCTTTACTGTTCGTTGCATATCCTAATAATATACCTTCATCATCTCTACTGTCAAATTTTCCCATATGATCATCATTATTCTTGATGTAGCATTTACATCCAAATACTTTGAAATGCTTGATTGATGTAGGTCGACCAAACCACAACTCATAGGGAGTTTTATCATTATTCGGCCTTAGATGCGCTTTGTTTAGATTATGAATAGCCATGTGAATAGCCTCCACCCAGAAGGTTTGTGAAATGTCTCTTTCACTCATCATATACCTTTCCATCTATTGAAATGATCTATTTTGGTGTTCTACAACTCCATTTTGTTGAGGAGTACCTGGAATAGTATATTCTCTTTTAATTCCATGTCTATCACAAAATTCTTTGAAGTCTCCTGATAGAAACTCTCCTCCCATGTCTGAGTGAATTTCCTTTAACTTCCTTCCTGTCTGATTATAAGCTAACGCCTTAAACTTTTGAACTTCTCAAACACATCGGATTTTTATCTCAGAAAGGCAACCCACGTAAGTATGGAGAAGTCATAAATGACTAGAATAAAGTAATGTTCTCCTCCAGTACCTTTCTTTCGCAATGGTCCACATAGATCCATATGTACAATTTGAAGTGGTTTCTCTGAAGATGTGAAATTCTTTGATTTGAATTGAGCACAAGTCAACTTCCCCATTTGATAAGATTCACATACATATTTATTAGGCTTAGATATTCTTGGAAGGTCTTTCATAGCACCTTCATTATTTAGTTTGAAAATATGATCAAAATCCAGGTGTCCAAGCCTTCTGTGCCATAACCAACTTTCAACAAATTTTCTTAAATGACATTTCTCCTTATATTCCTTCAGAACATATACATTGTTTTCAGTTCTAACCCCTTTTGCAATCATCTCTCTTGTGTTTATTGTCTTTATTTTAAAATTCTTGGAAGTGAAAGTGACTTCACATCCTCTGTCACATATATGAATGACACTAAGAAGATTATGATTTAAACCATCAACAAATAGTACATCTTCGGCTTTGATTCTTCCATTACTTAAGCTTACTAGAACTTTACCTCTGATATTTCTTGGAGCATCATTTCCAAAGGTCACACTCCCTGATTTATTTTATTTGAGTGATAAGAAATTACTTTTGTCACCTGTCATATGAATGGAGCATCCATTGTCAATATACCATAGGTATGTTTGTATTTGAGCTGACAACACTAATCCACACTTGTTATCTTCATTCTTCTTCCAAACATTGATGTTTTTAGATCTGTGATTTGAATCTATCTTATAGTTCTTTAAGCGATAGCCTGCAACTTTATGTCCATAATTATGGTAGATGTAACATCTGGTTCATTGAATAAAGGATCATAACGATTGTTATGCTTAGTCTGTGTCTTTTTCCCAACCATCACATGATTTGTAGTCTGTGGTTGTTTGTTACTTGGTTGTCTCATTATTTGTTGTGGCGGGTATTTATTCCTTAGTTGTCTTTATTGCTCATGTCTAAACCTTAAAGAACAATGTACAACTTTGTGTCCAGAGTTAGAGTAGTAAAAACAATATCCATAGAAAAAATCTTTGTACTTGGAAAATGGTTGTCTTCTTTGAGCAGGTTGATTTCTTCCATGTTGATGATTTCATTGAGTAGAGGGTGTATTATTTCTTTGTTCTATAGATTCAGTTCTGGTAGATTTTCTTTCACTCCTCCTTGGCAGATGATTCTCTTCCTTTGTTTATGCAAGTTTGTTGTTGTCAATGGTTGTAGATTTGACAAACTTGATGGATTATTTGCTTGGCTGACCACTACTTGATCCATATTCATAACCCAAACCAGTTTTTAACTTTAAATTCCTTTTTTGATTCAGAATGGAGGCTAATCCTTCTGAGGATTTAATACTTGTCATATTTTGATGATATAAGGCCTGAAATTTATCTAGATCTTTTTTGACAGTCACTACTTCAGCTTCCAATTTTTCACCTTTTGTTTCGGCTTCCTTCAATTGTTGTTTGAGGATGTCTTCAATCTTATTATATTCTTCTAACTTAACCTTCAACATATCAATTTCTTCATATGGTTCCTTGCATGTTTTCTCATACCTGAGCGGTAACTGTTTTTGTTTTATTTTCTTTTCTCTGAGTCTATCAATCTCTTCCATGGCACTGACAAGTTCTCCTTCAAGATCTACTACTGCTTCACAATAAGAGAACTCACATCATGTATCTTCAATGTTTAGATCTTCTAAATCTATTAGCATAATATCATTTATTTTATCTTCAATAGAAGAGTCACCGCTTTATCATCTGAGGGATCATCATCATTATTTACACAAAGGCTTCTCTTCTTAAAGTTATTCTCTTTATAGACCTTCTTGTGTTTGTGCTTCTCTTCATCGTCATATGTCTGATCCTTTCTTTTCTGAGGACACTTAGATGAAAAATTACCTATCTTACCATGGTTGAAACAGTTGAAGGGAAGTTTACCTTTGTATTTTCTTGATCCTTTCTCCAGTCTTCTCACAAAATTTTCTTACTGCTCTAACTTTAAAAGATGCCTCTCTTGTAGTGGATTTACCCTTGGTGAATCTCATTTCATAAGAAGTTAGGGTTCCAAGAAGTTGATCTAGTGTCAACGTTTTGAGATAAATTATTTCCTCTATAGCAAAGACCTTTGAGTTAAATCTATCAGGAAGAGATCTTAATGTTTTATGGACTAGAAAAGATTCAACCATCATTTCACCTAAGCCTTTCATAATGTTGACAAGTTCTTCTATACATAAGAAGTACTTACTGATAGTTTCATCTTCATCCATCTTTAACTTCTCAAATTTTAGTCTGTGAGTTTGAAGTTTTACGCCTTTCACCTTTTCATTACCTTCATAACTACTTATGAGCTTGTCCCACATAACTTTTGTTGAATCACAGTGCATGAATTTGACAAACTTGGCTTCAGCAAGTACACTGAGGATGGAATTCATTGATTTTTCATTAACGATACACTCTATCTTATCATCTTTTGAGGCCAAGACTACAAGCTTCACATATCCTATTTCAACGAAATCCCAAACATCAGCACCCAGAGACATTAAATGTGTTTTCATCCTTATTTTCCAGAAGGAAAAGTTTGTTCCATCAAACAGAGGGGGTCTATTAGTTGAACTTCCATCATTAGTAGTCATGTTCAATCTTAAGGATCTACCTTTGATCAAAGGCACCAAATCGGATACCAATTGTAGGAAATATAATTGAGAGGGGGGCGTGAATCAGTTATGTATATAAGCTTGAAAATTTTCTTGTTATTTTCTTATTCTTTCTAGATTATTATTTAATGTGTTGTTGATAACTTAAAATTCATAGATATACAATGATCAATCACACATAATACACAGAGACACTAATTTTCTTGAGGAAACCCATAAAGGGTGAAAACATCTACTTCTTAGGATGTCAATCAAGCTCCAACTTTCATGTACATCATAGTCTTTGAGTTCCAACTCAAATATGAGGCTACAACCTCTGATAGAAAGCTACAACTTGAAGAGAGCACCAACTCTCAAATTTCTCTAGCACCAACTCCCAGGTTTCTCTAGCACCCACTAGATGGAAGAACCAACTCCCAAAATATATTCTAGCACCAAATAGAATTTAGAGAAATGAAATCCTCCCTAGCACCACCCTACCACCCTGATTGAATCTTACAAAACTTTACTTTCTTTCTCTGTCTCTGATATGGTCTGTTACAACTCAATGTCTCCTCTGCCTTCTTCAGCTTCTATTCTCTATTCTGCTTCTGCATTGTTCTTCTTCTATGCTCTACTCTTCTTCCTTCTGCACTCAACACTACCTCATGTTCATATTCTATTCTACCTATTATGCTCTGTGTTTCCTCTGCATTCTCTTCACTGCACCATGGATATCCCCTTCAGGTTATGCACTCAGTCTAATCCTACCCACATGAATCACTATATAAAAAAACACACTCTCTTCTCTGTTATGCATGTCTTTCTCACGCCAAGTTATCTTCCAGATCATCATAACAACTCTTCATATTCTCTGGTGGTTATTCTGAATATGTTCATCATCAATGGCCATTATCCAAATATTTATTGGCTTCTCTGGCAGTCGCAACTCTTCGTCTTCTCTGTCAGTTACAACCAGTCATTTTTGGCTTCTTTGGATTCTAAGCCCCTTCCTTCACATGACCATCGGTGATGACCATATGCATAACCAACAAGCACTTCGTGACTCATGACTTTAGGAATATTGGTATGAGACATGTCGATTCTTCCAGCTCTCGATATCCGAAGTGGAGCCTAGAAATGTGCTAGCTCCTCCCTTAACCTTCATTGATGTGACGATGGTTGTGATCTCATGTGACCACACAATTGCGAGCATGGACAAAGACGGCTTGAGGGAAACTCACTTTTCACCTCGCAATTCATTACAAAGCTCCATGTATGCCTTTGGAAATACTATGGGTTTGATTGTTGCCCACTCAAGAAAAATTAAGACCCGAGCAAGTTCTGGCCCCGCAATTGAGCATGACCGTTGATCTCCAATCCCTTGGCGATGCTACTAGATTAATGACCTCTATATGCCTTCCTTTCCTCCTTCCACGCACGATTTCGGATATCCATGATCCATCGACACGTATCTTACTTCCAAATCAATGGCTATGATTGATTTCGTGATCCGATATTTGGGAGTTTCAACTCTCAGACCCTAATTTCCTCTGTACGTCAATCTTCCAAAGTTGACAATCTACTAACACGTGTCCCTCTCAGATTAATGGTCGAGATCTCCTTCGGGTCTCCGAAATCCATAGATTTCAAATCTAAACTTCTTGTTTCTTCTCACTGGATATCTTATGAAATGGAAGATCTACTAACATCTATCCTCTTTAATCCAACAGATATCCTATGCTCCGAGACTTCACCCTTCGACATTCTCAGATTTTAGTTTCTCCTTGCTCAGCTTCCCTCCGAGTGTTTTCCCAGAGTATTTCTGCCTAAATGCATAATCTTCTGACACATAGCACTCTTGGCGATCAACGACCAGGGTCTTCTTCAGGTTTTCGGCATTTGGGAGTTTGGGACTCTGTCCCTCATGACTTCGGCTCTTCGACACTTCGGTCCTTCATGACTTTGGTACTTCAGCACTTGGACTTTATGAATTTATAGATTTTCTCATTTTTTGGTGTAAAAGTCTCGAAGAAAATCTCTCTGAGTGATGTAACATTACACACATCACCTTTTGACTTGGCACAAGCCGAGTGGTTGCGACGTGTCACTCGCTGACGTGGTATTCCACATGTCCATGTTGACATGGTCTACCACATGTCATTGTTGACGTGGTCTACCACATGTCCTTTCTAATGTCATCTTCCACATGTTCTTGAATCAGACCACTGAGGCTTACTTCGAGTCTTTACCCAGAGTCCACATATTTACACCACGTCTCTTCTGGATCAGATGGCCCAGATCCACTTCAGATGATCCGACGCTTGATATTTACTCTGGATGATCTGATGGTTGAGATATATTTTAGATTATCAGACGATCAAGATTTACTTTGGCTCTCCGTCTCTCCATCTCTCTGAGCTTTAAGGATTTCAAATCTCAAACTGAAAATCTCGAAGTGATTTCTCTGGAGCGTAACCTCCTCACATCTTTAGACCTGAAACAAATGTTATTCATTGATCAAGATCTTAGATCAATGACTCGATCTGTCTGTGATGCATCTTTTCCTTGGATTAAATCCAATGACTCCCCATATTTTCTTATCCTATCATTCCATTTATTTCCATCCGACGATTGATGGAAATTTGGGTGATCGAGATCTCAGATCTCATCCCTTTCTTATCCTATCCTTCCACTTAAATAAATTTGACGTATGATGGAAATTCAAATGATTGAATTCTGAATCATTTTTCCCTGCTTATCCTATACTTCCATTAATTCAATATGACGGTTGTTGGTCCTTTAGATCGGTGATCCAATGGCCACTGTCTCTCTTCCTCCTGAGCTTCTAATCTCTCTGACTTAGAATGTTTTATAAGTGTTCATGGGTCTATACCCTTTCTCCTCTTGCGAGTCTGTATCTTAGACTTCGTTTGCACTTCTTGAAACTGCTATCTCTTCTGAGCTTTCTCATCTTCTGCACTCTCAAGGTTTGGTTCGTTGTTGTTCTTTCCATCAATGACAAGCACATTCTTCCTGTAAACATGCCAACATTTCTTCTAGTTGTAAGGATTCTTGCAGAGCCTCTACTTGAGTTTGGAACTTGTTATCACCCCATAAATTATGGGAATCAACTTATGACTTGGATATTATGGATATTATCTGTATCTAGTGTTCTTATTGGAAATTGATTTTCACTTTACAAAAAGAAAAAGAAAAAGATAAAAGAAAAGAAAAGAAAAGAGGGCAAAAAGAATTGGAACAAAAGGCCCCATGCAATAATAGTAACTTGGTCATACCCTTCAAGCATGACCATGTTCTTTTAAATTTTCAATGTTGATAGGTTAGTGAATACATCTGATCAGACTGTCTAATCCTTGTCAGATAGCCCCTGGGATAGAATTAGCGAATAAATTTGACCAAACTGTCTAATCCTGGTCAGATAGCCCCTAGGAAGAATAATATCTTAACCCAACAGTTTAATCTGGGTTAATTGCCTGTGAAAGTAGGTTAGAATGTAGATTAATTGCTTTGCTTTCCTTCCCCAAATAAAACCCACTTGAAGAAAATGCCACATCAAGTCTCCGTTGCCTAATGATAGTTGAAGTGATGTCCCCTAGGTGGTGTCTAAGACAAAGTTTGGAAAAACCCATAAGAAAGCACTAATCCTAAGTTTTTCCTACACATGACTTTTCCGCTCCTGACATATGTTTCATTCACTTTYYCATGGTCCARATCACRRCRCCTAGATCAAYRGCTCACACAVCATTCYRGACCCCCCYTTRCRTTYTACCTTTAAYGGARKGAGGGGGGGGSTCCRRAATCGGCGATAATATCMACRCAGATCTGGACGGTCCAGAAGAGAGCGCGTGAATCCACGRCCCACATTGGATTCYRGACCCCCCCRCCCGTTYTRCCTTTAACYGGRGGGGGGGTGGTGGTCYGGAATCKRTTATAACTYGGRCRCRCATCTGGACGGCTCWGARMAGGGCGCYTAAATCTACGGTCCATATTGGATTCCGGACCCCCCCGTCCGTTCTGCCTTTAATGGAGGGGGGGGGTCTGGAATGGGTGTTAACGAGCGCACTAAGATCTGCGGCCAGAGAGCCAGCGCGCAGATCGATGGATCAGAATGAATTTCGGACCACCCTTAGTGTCCTGCTTTTAATCAAAGGGGGGGGGTCCGGAATAGATATTTACTGTAGGTGGGCCCATTGTCACAGGTGGCTCAGGTCTATTGGTTCTCAAGTCTCATCCCTCACATGGTGTCTGACAGCCGCCACTCATGGACGTCATCCTCCACTAAGTCCACTTGTCCCACTTGTTTCCGGGTTTGAGTCCCATCCCATAACTACTGTCAGCCATGCTGTCAGACCTTTACCCTTCCACTCATGAACGACCCCTTTTGGCGAATTTTACCTCCAATCACCAGCCTCCACGTCACCCTTCCGTATACTTTGGCCACCGTCATCTTCCAACTCATCCCAAGTGGCCCGTTGTCAATTAATAACTGGGCAATATACCCATTGTCATGTTGACCATTTTCCCACGTCCAACCGACCCATTTTTGAATAAAACTACCGTTCTCCCTGTTCATTCGTTATTCGTCCATCGCACCAGAAATCTCTTGTTCCTCCATTGCCTTCATATCACCTTCACCCGCAGTTTTTCAACCCCACTAACGTATTGTTTATTGCAAGTACAGTTGCTAAGATGGTGTCAAAGACAAAACAAGCGGAAGAAGAAGAGAATCCTTTTCTTCCTCCTCTGGTTGACCTGGATAAAGTACCCTTGGTCGATAAAGATCGATTGATAGCAGACACTATTTGCGGTTTTGACTTCTCTGATCTGCAGTCATGGCTCCGGGAAGTCTTCCTAGACCAGAGTGACGAAATTGGACTCTAGGAGTCCAATTTGCCCCTGTATCTCTTTCCCCAAATTCATCATTTCCCCGAGTTTGCCCTCAAATGCCAAGCCCATTACGTCCCCCACCAGAGAGCCATTGTTTCTTCATCTAGAGACGTTCTTTTCTTCATCACCCCGAAAGATATCGACCAGATGATGCAAATTACCCGTGTTGAATCTGCGTCCCCGTTCAGCTTAAAAATCCTCACTGAGCTTTATCAGAAAATAACCTTCCCCCAGAGAGCTCAGATATTCGATCTTTTTGTCCCCACTTCCGCTCCACTCCCGTCCACCAATCCCCCGTACCCTTCTTCCATGTTTTCCACCAAAGGAAATCAAATTATCTCTTCCCTGTGTGCCCTGCTTGGTTACTATTCTGATCAATGGGTAGACGAGCCCATCCTGGGTTTTCTGTCCATTTTCTCAAATGATGAACAACCGACAACGCAATTTGACTACATCACCTTCTTGGCCAATAATATCCATGAGAAATTTGTGAATTTCACCACAGAGGGCATGTTTAGGTATTCATCCATTTTGGCTTACATGTTCATCTATTTTCAAGCCAACAGGTTCAATTTCTCCATGCAGAAGATGGACGCTGACGGGAGGCCCCAGCCTATCATAGTGTGGACTTCTCTTCTAAAACATAACTCTGTCGAATATGGTTTCAAAGATTTCATTGACCTGTTTTACCACCCTATGGTAGGTATGTTGAGTGGCATGCCTGAGCCACGAATAAATGATGAAGTCCGGAGAGTTCTGCATCTCTCGGACGATGCAAAGATAGGAGACTGGTTTCTGTATCAGAATCACTTTGAGATCTGAGTTTATGGGAGCGAATTGGCACCTTACAAGCTGCCGAGATATGTACCGGTAAGAATTTTTGCATTAGAATATATTAGGCAGATAATGAATTCTGATGATATTCACTTTGTTTCCCTTAAGAAGAAGCAACAATTGCGGATCAAAGGGCAGATTGGTTCTTTCATATGCAATAGTAGAGGCGCAGAGGAGGAAGCAGAAATAATGTTAAAAGAGATGAAATTCTTTACGAGTTTCTCCTAGCACTATGATCCCTGTGGGATCATTTCTAAAATGAGAGTAAAAAATAAAAATGTCCCTTACGCCCATGAGTCCAGGCCGGAGATCGAGAAATTTGCTAATCAGACGGAATGGGAGCCCAACACTCTGATGGACGTAGAACCACCTATTGAGGTAGAAAATCAGGTGCCCTTGACAAGCACACCACCCACTACCACACCTCATAATCCCAAGGAAAAAAGGCCCTGGCAGGAATCATCTTCTCTTGTAACTGAGGTGTCGTCAGAGGAGTTTAAGATGCACGCTAAAAGGCCGAAAACAGTTTCAACACCCAACGCAACAGTAGAACAGGAAGTCCCAGCTACCACAATGACCACCACAAGGGTCAAGCCAGTCCCTCTACCTTTTGGCTCGAGTCAGCACAAGGAAATAACAACAGCATTGAAATCCGTCGATTCTCCCTTAGATACTCAGCCGAGTAAGACTGGGCCCAAGTTAGGCATTTTTGAAAAATATGATTTGATCAAGAAGAAAAACCAGACTCTTACTACCAGCACTTATGCCCAGTTTCAGAAGCAGTCGTCCTCAGCTCAGCATAGGCTTCTTTCAGCATTTGACACAGAAAAAGGTAGGATGCATATGGCTTACCTCCAAGCACAAGTGTCGGATCCCAAGGTTATATCAGATTATAAAAGAGCCACATTTGAGTTTCAAGCGAAAGACGTGCACCCAACAGATCAGATGGATCTGCAGAAGCAAACTGGGGAGATGGTTTTCCACACTTTGGCCCACGCTATAACATCTGCATCAAAAATTTGGGTAGCTTTGAGCAATGCCCAGACCCAACTGAAGCTGGAGAAAATATCATCTTTCGCAAAGGACAACAAAATCAAGACGTTGGAGGAGCTGGTCCTCAAGATCGGATATGACCCTGTGAACGTCAAGGCTGCCGAAGAAATGATCAAAAAGAAAATGCTGACATCGCATCCTTAAGGAAGCAGCTAAAGCTCCCTCCAACATAGGACCCACAGGCAAAGGAGATAGCCGAAAAGGAAGGGGAAAATGATGAGATGTTAAAGTTACTCATGGAGCACAATGCTTAGCTGAAGGAGATGGAAGCTGAGATGGAAAGACTGCTAAAAGAGAAAGAGCAGGAAAAGACAATGGAAGGCATCCCATTGAGTGCTATCCCAATTGCAGGATTGAGCACAGCCACAGTGACAGCCGTTCCATCAGCTGCATCAGTGCCACTACCAGAGGGAACAACAGACTTGGCCAAGTCTATGGAGAGAATGAACCTGCAAGAGTCAGAAATCGGCAGGCTTAAGAAAGAAGTTTAGAACCTCCAAGAGCTAAAGACTTATTTCCAGATAAGTCTATCCAAAGAGAAATGGGTGAATGAGCAAATCAAGAAGGAGTTATAGCATTTGCAGAAACAGACAATTGCCGGAAAGACTTTGGCAGAGGTGAAAGAGATTGTGTGGACAGATATTTTCAAGTCCATGAATGAAATCTGGCCAATGGTTCAAATCATGTTTGAAAAAAATGAGTTGCTCAGTAGGAGTAAGCAAGCTGTTGAGAAAATCAGAATGGAGTTGGGAGACATGCCAGCCCAAGCGAATGAAATCATAAGGTTCCTGAATTCGAATCCCAGGGAGGAACTAGAAGAATTAAAGATTGAGGATAGGACAGAAACCATACTTGAAGTCAAAAGGGTTCTGACCAAAAAGGGTGTCATGCTTCAGCTTGAGGAGAAGATTCAGGTCATGGATCAAGGAGTGCAGAAGTTTTTCAATAATATAGATGCTCTCCAAAGGAAGGGCTTACCTGGCCTAAAGGTCATCAATGATAAATTAATGACGCTCCCTGACTACAAGAAGAGGTTGACAGAAGTATCTAGGGACGGTTCCAAGTTTGTAGGGGTACAAGGGAGTATCACAGGTAGAGCATTCATGGAGGCCCTGCAGTTGGATATTAGTATCCAACATGAAATTAAACACATATTCACCATTAAGCGTACATTTTCTAAATATACAGACATGGATGAAGTGTATCGGAGATTTCTTAAAGTCACAGTGCCAGGTCATATCAGATGGGAAGAACTATGTGATCTACTAGATTAGCAGATGAGCTGTCACAATCCAGTCATCGGTCCAGTCAGAAGAGATTGCGAAAGCACCTCGCCAATGGCCTACCCCGGAAATTTCTGCATGCAGTTGTAATGAGTCATCAAACAGTTTTTGATTAGTTAAAGTAGTTAGACTAAAAATAGAATGAGCACGTCCTGATCAGTTATGACAGGAACGTTTGTAATATGAATTATAAATACTTCAACTCTCGAAGTATTGAAGGTTGTTGATTCACACACCCTATTTCTATCAAGTTGTACTATTTTTGAGATCGACCATTAATAAAGAAGAGGCATTTACAGGATTCTTGCGTATGTTCACTGGTGACGTTGATCTTCTAAGTTAAATTTTTTCTTTCTCTGTATTCATTTTGTTTTCTGAATCTAATCTTTATTGAATAGTGTTATGTTGCAGGATTTATCTCTGATACCCTGTTTCTGATTCTAAAGATTTATATGTTTTTCTTCTAATACCTTCAATTAAGAAATTCTTAACTACTTGTTAGTTGAAGTTATTTTCCTCATCTTTTCTTCCGTCCATCATTTTAATTTATAAATATCCAGTGAGTATATTATCTCTCCCTGTGGAGGTTTTCTTTAGCATTTCTGGTTGTATCGATTATTTGTTTAAATACAGACCCCATAGCCCAATGGATGTGTAGATCGTCTCAACCAATTTATAAACCACTTTTACAACAAAACAAACTCGAGCCTTTACCTAGCCTAAAATCTAAACTAAAAACAAAACTAAATCACATAGAGAGATCCCTCTCTAAAGCTGGAAGGGATAGATCCCAGCTTTAAAAGCGGTTGGTTAAGGTTATCCTTTGTAGATTTCTTCTTTTTCAACCTCTAGGAAATTTACCAAGTGCTAACATAAATGGCGACTCCACTGGGGAAGGAACTAAAACTGAATACCTCACTTTTCTCTCCCCTAAAGAAAGTTTGACCCTGAGAAGAAAGTAATGATTAGAGGTTGATTAACTCTGTACATATTATTTTTAGAATCTCCCTTTGAAACTTTTCCCACTCTTAATGTTCCTCTATGACTGTCCCTGCAGCAGTACAACCTAATATCAAGCCCGGACTAGCGAATCAAACGCATATTGCGTCAAACCTTTTTGACATAATCCTTAAAACTGCCAATAATCAGGAAGAACTCGAACGTTCATGGGCAGCCATTGAACAAGACATAGCTACTCAGGAACAATTGGAAGCTAGACGACGTCAATGTAGAAATCGCCCCTAGTTTCCTTCACCAAG
>JZKD02S1672782.1:1015708-1025784 GCA_000966675.3 Picea glauca
CATCCAGACCTAGAACCCTCCACCACGATAGATAATCCCGAACAGTTGTTGAGACGAAAGACCCTAACTACCAGTTCAGCGAGTCATACTCCCCCTCATAAGTCTCCTTCCTTTTCCGGAGGACCATACATCCTTTGAAACCTTGATCTTGATCTTTTTCCGCTACGAAACGTGGTTAGAACATGGTCTGAAACCTTTGCATCTAAGCTCGTCTTCGACCCAACTGTGTTGCAACCTCGAACCCCCAAAGTCTTGTCTCCCACGAATAAACTACAAATCATTACCTCGGTGCTGCCTAGTCCTTCATCGACTTCATCTTCCGTCACTACCTCTCCAACCACCCAGGTCGTCGTCCCACCTCCTCCACCCGTCATGGCCGCTCGATATGCCCCTTTTGTGTTAGCCGCACCACTACATGCCATGCCCCAAGACTACCAGACCAGACTTCCACAGTTCGACGCAACCGGAACATTAAACGTGCAACAACATGTGGATAAAATGAACGACTACTTGGATTTGCAAGAAGTTGACGAAGTTGACGTTCAAATGAGACTGTTCGCCCAGAGTCTGACAGGAGACGTCAAAAAATGGTTCAAAGCCTTACCTGCCACATCAATCCCTAATCTTGTCACGTTCAAGAGAATTTTTCTTGACAGATGGGAGGTAAAGAAAAACCCTCTCCAAATACTGTCAGAATACGAGAATATAAAAAGAAACCAAGGTGAGAGGGTACAAGATTATTGCACCCGTTTTAACAATTTGTATAATGCAATCCCCACTGAAATTAAACCTCGCCAGGGTTTGGCGTTGATTAAATTCCCGGATGGATTCGATGATGACATGTCTTATCAATTAAGAGAAAGAAATGCTACCACCCTTGAAGATATGCAAAAGAGTGCTATCAGTGTGGAGGCCAATCTGTTGGCAAAACGAGCACGTCAAAGGATGGAAAGGAGAGTCACAATCAAGGAAGAACCTTCCACGTCTAACACCGATTCCAAATTGGATTCTGTAGTCAGATCATTGGCATTATTGATAGAAAGAATGAGTATTTCAGACAGAAATCCTCCGAGAGACGACACACCTACTCCTCAGATTCAGAACCCCAATTTCAGGAGAAACCCTCCCCAGATTAGACAGAGGGATCCAAGAGATCCTAGAGATCAAAGAGAACAGAGAGGCCCCGATCAGCTGATCAGACCTCCTCTACAGGAAAACTATGATGATGAAGGGGGAGACGTGATTGAATAATTGGAGGACACTCACATTAACCTTATGGGCATTCACGACAATGAGGCCATTTTCCTCACTCGAGAAGAGGAGGAACTTTTTTTGCTAAATCAAACAAAGGTAAGTGAGGAAACTAGAGATGAGGCACAACAGGTCCTTGAGAATGCTATTCTGGAGGCACACAGGCAGTATAATCTGCGCAGCAGGAAAACAGAAGGGGCCTCATCCAAGAAGGCGACCGAAACACAGAAAACAGTCGAATCCAAGAAAACCCCTGAACCTTCTACCGAAAAGACTTCTGATAAGGTCCCTGAGAAGAATAAAGTTGACCCTTCGTTGAAGAAAAACATCACCATCCTGAAAAGACCATCACAACCTGATGCTTCTCATGTTAACCCGCCAAGTACTTCTGAGCTGAAGAACCTGGCAGACAAATCAGAACCGATGAGCCAAGGTAGAGCCCTTACTCCCTTTAGTATTGAAGGAGAATTAGCAAAAATAAAGATTCCCATCCCACTAACAGAGTTTATGAATCGAGACAGGTATCGCTCACAGGTACTAAAAGCGTTAGTCATTGAACCTGACATAGGCACCAAGGCCTTGACTATTGGATCAGTGACTCATTCAGACATTGTGAACCTTACTGACGACCATCCCGAACTCCTTTTCAGACCAGAAGTAAATGGTCGAGATGATACCGGGGATGTAGCTCCCTTTTACATCAGTTTGAACATACACGATTTAATATTGCATAACGCCATGCTGGATTCAGGTGCCTCACATAATTTGATGCCTAAGGAAGTAATGGAAAAACTGGGATTGGAGGTCACTAGGCCGTACAAAGATCTGCACTCGTTTGACTCCAGCAAAGTCAAATGTATTGGTTTGATTAAAGATTTGTGCATCACCCTGGTGCAGATCCCTTCCAAAAGCATGGTAATGGACATAGTGGTCGCAGACATTCTGCCTAAGTATGGAATGTTTCTCTCCAGGTCCTGGGGAGATAAGCTGAAAAGAACCCTGCAGTTGGATATGTCTTACGCCACTATACCAGTGTTCGGACAACAGAGGAGGTTATACAGAGAAACGCTGATGAAGTATATGGTCAGTATTCAAGAGAAACCACACAATTACCCCCTTTACTCTGCTCATTCTGATTTATATTCGTTCATCTTGTACAATGATGGTGACATTGAAGAGCCAGATATTCAGCTGGTGGAAGATGTAGCTAATCAAGATGAAGGGCCAGAAAACGGTGAGGCAGCAAAGATGGAAAATGTGATCACTGAAGATTTCCCCGCTGAATTCTGGAGTATGGATTTCGATGGAGCTGTGAGTAAAGAAGGAGCAGGAGTTGGAGTCCGGTTGCATAGTCATCGAAAAAGGTATTCAGAAAACCATTCCTATAAGTTAAATTTCCACTGCACTAACAACGTTGTCGAGTATGAAGCTTTAATGCTCGGTCTGAAGCTGTTGAAAAAAGTTGGTGCTAAGCAAATAATGGTAAGGGGTGACTCTAAATTAATAATCAAGCAAATTAAAGGTGAGTATGCTGCCAAACACCCGTGCCTTAGAGCCTACAGGAATG
The DNA here is from genome assembly GCA_000966675.3 of Picea glauca. Classification (NCBI taxonomy): domain Eukaryota; kingdom Viridiplantae; phylum Streptophyta; class Pinopsida; order Pinales; family Pinaceae; genus Picea; species Picea glauca. The sequence continues at coordinate 1,018,527 of JZKD02S1672782.1, forward strand.
CTGTTCTTGATGCTTTGAAATGATTTAATGAGGTTGACTTGCAGGCAATGACAAGAGGATAGAATATTTTGGCCGACGGATTGGCCACGTCAGCAGCCTCCTGCAAGATTCCTTTCCGCCAAACTCGCCCATACACTGTCGAAGTGAAATGCAGACCGACGGTTCCCGATAATATCAGGTATTGGCAAGTCTTTGGAAATGAAAATCAGATAGAGGACTTTCTGCAATGCAAGAACGATTTTGAATGTACAAACATAGATGTAGAAAATGAAAATGAGAATATAAATAATTCTGATTTTGAAATAGATAGTGTGAATAATGTAAACACAGAAGATACGGTAGACCCAGGAGAGTTAGGAGATGACAAAATAGATGCCGATGTTTTACAATTAGAAAGCAATGTTTTACCTAGAGGGCTTGTCCCTTTAGAAGATCTGTTTGACAATGACGATGTAGCTAGGAAACCAAAAATAGAAGCCCATGGGAAAGAGGTAGAGGACTGCAATATAGGAACTGAAGAGAAGCCTAGGATGGTCAAACTGTCCAAATCTTTACCCCCGGAACAAAAGATTAAGTACATTGAACTATTCAAAGAATATTCAGACGTTTTTGCCTGGGGCTATGAAGATCTGAAAGCCTATGACACCAGCATCATACAACACAGGATTCCCATAAAGGAAGACCAGAAACCGTTTAGGCAGAAACTTAGGAGGATAAATCCCAAGTTTCTTCCCCTAATAGAAAAAGAGATTAAGAAAATGTACGATACCAAGATCATAGTCCCATTACGTTTCTCTAAGTGGGTTTCTAATTTAGTCCCTACACGTAAGAAAACCAGGGAGATCAGACTGTGCATAGATTTCCGAAATCTGAACAAAGCATCCTTGAAAGATAATTACCCCTTGCCTAAAATGGATCACCTCCTGCAAAGCGTGGTCGGGTCCAGTCGAATTTCTCTGCTAGATGGTTTCTCCGGCTACAACCAGGTTCTAGTCCATCCAGACGATCAGGAAAAAACCGCTTTCACCACACCTTGGGGAACTTTCATGTATGTGAAGATGCCTTTTGGTTTGATGAATGCAGGAGCCACATTCCAGAGGGCGATGGATATCACCTTCATAGAAGAGTCAGGTAAGTTTATTGTCATTTATCTAGATGATGTGACTGTGTTTTCCCAATCCGATGATGAACACCTACGACATCTTAGACGAGTTTTCGAAAAGTGTAGAAGGTTCGGAAGCTCTTTGAATCCTAAGAAATGTCTTTTTGGGTTAGAAGAAGGAAAACTGCTGGGACACATCATCTCTAAAGAGGGAATCAAAATTGACCCCAGCAGAATAGAGGCCATACTAAAGTTAGAACACCCAAGGAACCTCAAAGAACTACAGTCTTTTATAGGGAAAATTAATTTTCTTCGAAGATTCATTCCTAACCTGGCCGAGCTCCTCCGAAACATTACAAACATGCTAAAAAGGATGAGAAAATAAAATGGGATCCTGAGTCCTGGCAATCCTTCGAACAGGTCAAACGAGCACTAACAGAAGCCCCAGTTTTGATCAGTCCCGATTTCACTAAAGATTTCTATCTTTTTTCTTTCGCTTCTGAGAATACTATAGCAGTTGTATTACTGCAAAAAAATAGTGAAGGGTATGAACAACCCATAGCTTTATTCAACAAAGCTTTGAGAGATGTTTCCCTAAACTATAATATTATGGAGAAGCAGGCTTTTGCTTTGGTAAAGGCTATAAAGGACTTTAGGGTCTATATTCTCCATTCTCACATCATAGCTTATGTTCCCCATGCGGTAGTAAAAGATATCCTGATACAAGACAAACCTGATGGGAGAAGGGGAAAATGGATTGCAGTTATTCTAGAATATGACATAGAAATTAAGCCGACAAAACTGATCAAAGGCCAAGGCCTTGCTAAACTGATGGCTGAATCTAACTTCCAGGCTCTCGACATTAATTTTCTAGATGTGGTAGATGAACAGGGTGAGATGGCGACTCCAAACGTTAGACAGGTTTTTCTCAACTCTTCGTGGTATGCAGAACTTATATTTGTTCTACAAAATTTACAAGCTCCCCCTGGTTTAACCAAAACTAAAGCTAGATTTTTAAAGTTGAAGGCATTGAAATTCTATATTCTAGAAGGAAATTTGTATTGGAAAGACCCTGCTGGTATTCTTTTAAATTGTTTACTGAAAGATGAAGCTGATAAAGTGTTGCAGGAGTTTCATGCAGGAGAATGTGGTGGCCATTTGAACTGGAAGGTTACAGCCAAAAAAATACTCAGAGTTGGATTTTACTGGCCCACCCTGTTTGCTGATGTACATTAGAAAGTAACAGCATGTCACCAGTGCCAATTGTTTGAGGGCAAAAGGAAACTCCTCCTTTTACCTCTTAAACCAGTTTCAGTCGAGGCCCCTTTCCAACAATGGGGACTCGATTTCATTGGTGAAATACACCCTCCGTCTTCAGGCCAACATAGGTGGATTCTTACCGCCACAGATTATTTTACCAAATGGATTGAGGTTGTACCAAGAAGGCAAGCCACTGACTGTGTTATTATTAAATTTCTGGAAAATAATATTTTGTCTCGTTTTGGTTGTCCTAGAAAGATCATTACTGACAATGTAGCTACCTTTCGATCGAAGAAACTCATTGATTTCTGCAATCGTTACCAGATTGGCTTGGGGCATTCCACAGCCTACTACCCTCAGGGAAATGGGTTGGCAGAATCCTCAAACAAGACTCTGGTAAATATCATCAAGAAAACATTGCAGGAGAATAAAAAATCATGGCATGATAAGATGGTATTTTCCTTATGGGAAGATAGACTGACCACCAAAAGGTCAATTGGTATGTCACCATACCATATGGTCTACGGTACTGAGGTTGTGCTCCCAACTTCTTTGGGAGTCCCTGTCATGAAGTTACTTCAAGAAATGCAAGCGGAGCCAAATGACTCCCAGAGAAGAATCAATCAAATGATTCATCTGCAACAGACTAGAGAAGATGTTTTCGACAAAACACAAATCATCCAAGAGAACATCAAGAAGATCTTTGACAAACGAACCAAGGAGGATGATTTTGAGCTGGGAGACCTAGTGTTGAGATGGGATGCCAGGAACGAGGACAAGGGAAAGCATGGAAAATTTGATCATCTATGGACAGGGCCCTACATGATCCAAGCTTTCAGAGGAAACAATGCCTTTTTGCTAAACAACGTCGATGGGTCAGATCTACCAGGAGCACCTGTGAATGGAAGAATGTTGAAACATTATGTCCCACCCCAGTAAGAAAATGGAAGAACTCACTCTCCATTGTACATACTGGTTTTTAATTTTCAGTCTTCACTTGCATTTTCTGAAGTGAGGGACTTTGGTCAGTTGGTTGAAGCCCGAAGAGAAGGCCCTAAGCTGCTGATCACTGTTCTTCGAATTTTTCCTGAGAATAAGACCAATGAAGGCTACTAGACAGATATGTTCAGAATGACCAGGAAACTGGATTCTTGGCACTTAACAGGGCAAGTACCATCCCCAGGTGGAGGCGTTGTTATCACCCCATAAATTATGGGAATCAACTTATGACTTGGATATTATGGATATTATCTGTATCTAGTGTTCTTATTGGCAATTGATTTTCACTTTACAAAAAGAAAAATAAAAATAAAAAAGAAAAGAAAAGAAAAGAGGGCAAAAAGAATTGGAACAAAAGGCCCCATGCAATAATAGTAACTTGGTCATACCTTTCAAGCATGACCAAGTTCTTTTAAATTTTCAATGTTGATAGGTTAGTGAATACATCTGATCAGACTGTCTAATCCTGGTCACATAGCCCCTAGGATAGAATTAGTGAATAAATCTGACCAGACTGTCTAATCCTGGTCAGATAGCCCCTAGGAAGAATAATATCTTAAACCAACAGTTTAATCTAGGTTAATTGCCTGTGAAAGTAGGTTAGAATGTAGATTAATTGCTTTGCTTGCATTCCCCAAATAAAACCCACTTGAATAAAATGCCACATCAAGTCTTCGTTGCCTAATGATAGTTGAAGCGATGTCCCCTAGGTGGTGTCTAAGACAAAGTTTGGAAAAACCCATAAGAAAGCACTAATCCTAAGTTTTTCCTACACATGACTTTTCCGCTCCTGACATATGTTTCATTCACTTTTCCATGGTCCAGATCACGGCGCCTAGATCAACGGCTCACACAGCATTCCGGACCCCCCCTTGTGTTCTACCTTTAACGGAGGGGGGGGCGGGGGGGTCCAAAATCGGCGATAATATCCACGCAGATCTGGACGGTCCAGAAGAGAGCGTGTGAATCCATGGCCCACATTGGATTCCGGACCCCCCCACCCATTCTGCCTTTAATGGAAGGGGGGGGCGTCCGGAATCGGTTAAAACTTGGGCGCACATCTGGACGGCTCTGAACAGGGCGATTAAATCTACGGTCCATATTGGATTCTGGACCCCCCATCCGTTCTGCCTTTAATGGAGGGGGGGGGGTCCGGAATGGGTGTTAAGGAGCGTGCTGAGATCTGCGGCCAGAGAGCCAATGCGCAAATCGATGGATCAGAATGAATTTTGGACCCCCCCTTGGTGTCCTGCTTTTAATCAAAGGGGGGGGGGTCCGGAATAGATATTTCCCGCAGGTGGGCCAATTGTCACAGGTGGCTCAAGTCTATTGGTTCTCAAGTCTCGTCCCTCACATGGTGTCTAACAGCCGCCACTCATGGACGTCATCCTCCACTAAGTCCACTTGTCCCACTTGTTTTCGGGTTTGAGTCCCATCCCATAACTGCTGTCAGCCATGCTGTCAGACCTTTACCCTTCCACTCATGAACGACCCCTTTTGGCGACTTTTACCTCCAATCACCAGCCTCCACGTCACCCTTCCGTATACTTTGGCCACCGTCATCTTCCAACTCATCCCAAGTGGCCTATTGTCAATTAATAACTGGGCAATATACCCGTTGTCATGTTGACCATTTTACCGTGTCCAACCGACCCATTTTTGAATAAAACTACAGTTCTCCCTGTTCATTCGTTATTCGTCCATCGCACCAGAAATCTCTTGTTCCTCCATTGCCTTCGTATCACCTTCACCCACAGTTTTTCAACCCCACTAATGTATTGTTTATTGTAGGTATAGTTGCTAAGATGGTGTCAAAGACAAAACAAGCGGAAGAAGAAGAGAATCATTTTCTTCCTCCTCTGGTTGACCTGGATAAAGTCCCCTTGGTCGATAAAGATCGATTGATAGCAGACACTATTTGTCGTTTTGACTTCTCTGATCTGCAGTCATGGCTCCAGGAAGTCTTCCTGGACCAGAGCGACGAAATTGGACTCTGGGAGTCCAATTTGCCCCTGTATCTCTTTCCCCAAATTCATCATTTCCTCGAGTTTGCCCTCAAATGCCAAGCCCATTACGTCCCCGACCAGAGAGCCATTGTTTCTTCATCCGGAGACGTTCTTTTCTTCATCACCCCGGAAGATATCGACCAGATGATGCAAATTACCCGTGCTGAATCTACGTCCCCGTTCAGCTTAGAAATCCTCACTGAGCTTTATCAGAAAATAACCTTCCCCCAGAGAGCTCAAATATTCGATCTTTTTCTCCCCACTTCCGCTCCACTCCCGTCCACCAATCCCCCGTACCCTTCTTCCATGTTTTCCACCAAAGGAAATCAAATTATCTCTTCCCTGTGTGCCCTGCTTGGTTACTATTCTGATCAATGGGTAGACGAGCCCATTTTGGGTTTTCTATCCATTTTCTCAAATGATGAACAACCGACCATGCAATTCCACTACAACACCTTCTTGGACAATAATATCCATGAGCAATTTGTGAATTTCACCACAAAGGGCATGTTCAGGTATTCATCCATTTTGGCTTACATGTTCGTCTATTTTCAAGCTGACAGGTTCAATTTCTCCATGCAGAATATGGACGCCGACGGGAGGCCCCAGCCTGTCACAGTGTGGACTTCTCTTCTAAAACATAACTCTGTCGAATATGGTTTCAAAGATTTCATTGACCCGTTTTACCACCCTGTGGTAGGTATGTTGAGTGGAATGCCTAATCCATGAATAAATGATGAAGTCTGGAGAGTTCTGCATCTCTCGGATGATGCAAAGACAGGAGACTGGTTCCTATATCAGAATCACTCTAAGATCCGAGTTTACGGGTGCGAATTGGCACCTTACAAGCTGCCGAGATATGTACCGGTAAGAATTTTTGCATTAGAATATATTAGGCAGATAATGAATTCTGATGATATTCACTTTGTTTCCTTTAAGAAGAATCAACAATTGCGGATCAAAGGGCAGATTGGTTCTTTCATCTGCAATAGTAGAGGCGCAGGGGAGGAAGTAGACAGGATGTTAAAAGAGATGAAATTCTTTACGATTTTTGCCTGGCACTATGATCCCTGTGGGATCATTTCTGAAATGAGAGTAAAAAATAAAAATGTCACTTACGCCCATGAGTCCAGGCCGGAGATTGAGAAATTTGCTAATCAGACGGAATGGGAGCCCAACACTCTGATGGATGTAGAACCACCTGTTGAGGTAGAAATGAAGGTGCCCTCGACAAGCACGCCACCCACTACCACACCTCAGAATCCCAAGGAAAAAAGGCCCCGACATGAATCATCTTCTCCTGTAACTGAGGTGTTGTCAAAGGAGTTTAATATGCACGCTAAAAGGCCGAAAACAGTTTCAACAGGTGACGCAACAGTAGAACAAGAAGTCCCAGCTACCACAGTGACCACCACAAGGGTCAAACCAGTCCCTCTACCTTTTGGCTCGAGTCAGCACAAGGAAATAACAACAACATTGAAATCCTTCGATTCTCCCTTAGATACTCAGCCGAGTAAGACTGGGCCCAAGTTGGGCATTTTTGAAAAATATGATTTGATCAAGAAGAAAAACCAGACTCTTACTACCAGCACTTATGCCCAGTTTCAGAAGCAGCCATCCTCAGCTCAGCATAAGCTTCTTTCATCATTTGACACAGAAAAAGGTAGGATGCATATGGCTTACCTCCAAGCACAAGTGTCGGATCCCAAGGTTATATCAGACTATAAAAGAGCCACATTTGAGTTTCAAGCAAAATACGTGCACCCAACAGATCATATGGATCTACACAAGCAAACTGGGGAGATGGTTTTCCACACTTTGGCCCACGCTACAACATCTACATCAAAATTTCGGGTAGCTTTGAGCAATGCCCAGACCCAACTGAAGCTGG
>JZKD02S1672782.1:1034776-1050799 GCA_000966675.3 Picea glauca
GAAAATGGTGATGAAAGAACTCTTCACAAATCCACTCAATGGAGAGGTGGATTGTCCAATGTAATGATGCCAATGTGCAATTGTCAAGGATGGAGTCCTCAAAACAATCTAGGCAACATAACATTACTTTGAATTCCTTGAGAAAATGAGGTGCATTCATGGCTTTTTATAGCATTGCTTTGGGCTTTTGTTTAACTACTTTGTAGTGTGAAAAGAGGCCATTTAGGGCATTATTAGGTATTTGACCAGCCCACCAGTCAGATCCAGCCCAGATTTGAGGGTCAAATTGGCTTGGGAGCTGAACCATAAGTGGTTGGGAGGCCGACCACTTTCATAAATGCGTTGTTTAGCAGGTGCGCGGCTTTTTGCGCTAACAGTCGCACATTGTGCACCTGTGCGCGATTTCCATGTTCCTGTTCTGCGCATGCGCGCACGTGCCCAACGTATGCAAAGCGCTCTTCAATTTTTCACTACTTTGTATAGTTTTTGACCTTTTTTGAATGTTGTGATATTAATTCAGGGCCATGAATGACTTCATTATTGTTTGACAATGCTGAGTTCTTGTAACCATGTGCGGACGAAATTTCAGTGATAACAGATGCCCCCTAATGGATGAGGTTAGGAGCATACGTATAGCCGAAATCCATCAATGTTTATTCTACTGAGAATGTTGTTGTAAGATAGAGTAATAGTGGGATCGTTTAGAGCGATCCATTGGAGAAAAAAAAGAACTAGTAGGACCCAATCTTCCATGAGGTGTATAAAATAGAAAACTTTGTACAAACGAGGCAGGCATGCCCCATGCTCGTGTCATGTAACTCTGACAAAAGATGACTAAAGTGTTGGTGTAGACAACTGCAGCACCCTCGGGGGCGGTGGTGATAAAGGCAGAAGACAATTCTGTAAAGGAACATACTCTGAATAGTAGGCAGTGATCACGGTAATAAGTAGCAGCGATGATGTGGGAATTGATAGCCCTTCCAAGTTCAGAGGTCATCGGAAAATGAAAGAACTAACTGCAATAGTCACAAAGTAACACCCACCGTAACATGAGAAAGTGTTGGCGTCGAATGTTATGGGGGTCAACAACAGCAGGGAGCAATGGTGTTTCCCCCTGTGCCGTCCGAGATCTCTCATGTGAATGGATAATGAGAATCAAGATATTGTCCCTCTTCTGGAAAATTGTGTTGATGTCGACAAAAGGGGAACGCGACTCCTAGAAGAAAAAGGGCTTCGGGAAATCTACTGAGCTGAGGAAGTGGCAGAGGTACATGGACGAAGTCAAGAAGTGGGAGGACTCAAGACTGCCCTTGGTTGGAGGATGTATGAGATAAACAGTGGCCGCAACTGTGTAATGAGGTCAAGTGTCAGGGGGACGACAAGACTGGTGATAAGTTGTGCTAGAGGCAGGACAAGGTGAACAAATTCAGAGGGTATAGGTAAGTGTCCTGTGGGGTACTTTGAAGATCTGGACGATGCCGACAAGGGTAGATGATAAGTAATGCTCCAACCAAAGGTGACATGGGTTGCGTTTGGCCAAAAGGAAGGAAGCAAGTCACCAAAGGTGACAACAAAAAGATAATGTAATGACTGGAAATAAAGGCGTTTGTACAATAAATAACGAATAATTTGGGGAGAAATGTACAAATACAGAAACGGGTGCCCCAGTGTGATACGGGTGGCCCACGTAGGGCATAATTTGCTTGGAAAACTGATGAAGGGTGGGGGCTCCATTGGTGAGTTTTTGTATGAGGTAGGTGAAATGAAGGGAGGTTTACAGATGGGAAAACTGATTGTGGATGAAATGGAGGGTTCATGATACTGCGGAGTTGCAGGTAAAAAATAGAACCGTAAAGAGATAATCTGGGAGTCCGTGTGAGAAAGCTAGAAAAATGAGGAGAAGGAGTATGCGGCTGATTCGCGACATGATGAAAGACTATCGAGACTCCCATCCCTAAAGGGTAATGAAAAAAAACATGAGTGTCAAAAAGTGGCAAAAGGTTCTATGAATGGGACAACTCATGTGGGTAAGAATGCTACCGAGTAACAGTACCGAAGATGCAAAGGGAGGCGTGGGTACTGCAGAGCCAGGAATGGGCATCCTAGAGGTCAATATCAGAGGGTGTGATTGGAAATGTAAATGAGATACAACGGGAAAGACTACATGTCAGTGCTCAGGATATACCTGAAGGGGTTTTGTCGATGTATGATGATCAAATACCTACACACATGAAAACCAAATACCCAAAGTGAACAATATATGAAAAGAATCAAAGATATGAGTGTGTATGTGATAAGCGTGAAATATGTGCATGGATACCTGACCATGGATAAAAAAGGTGCCCCGGGGGCTCAATATGAAAAGAGGCCAAGGAACTGCTGTGATGTAGATGACGAGATCTTTATCCCATGGCTGAAGACGGATTGGAAAATGGACACCGTGAGCTCCCAGAATGGTGAGTGGAAGTTTGGCAAAAGGACTATGTATAGTTGTAGGGCCCACATTGCCACCTCATTTGTACCTGCTGCAATAGTGACTGGACGAGAAGTTTGTAGAGAAGATTGGGATATTTTTGGAGGAAGAGGCATCTGATTGGGGATTACCGAGCGTCAGGTTAGTAGTCTGATCATCCTGCATAGAAATAGGATTTCATTTTTTGGGCAGGGGTTGTACGGGCGACCGTAAAGATACATTTAGGGGATATGGGCCCCACATGCGCGGGCGATCCGGTGATAGGTGTGCATACGTGTGCACTTGTACACCGGATATACGTGGATGGGGGCATGGTAGAGAGAATTTAAGGCGCACTCGAAGGGTGCGCCTGTGAGTTGAACAGGCACGCACCTCGGCGCGCCTGTATCGTGAATAGGAACGCATAGGGGCGCGCCTGTGAAACAAACAGGTGTGCTCTGGTGCGCGCCTGTGTAGTGAACAGGCACGCATGTGTGCGCACCTATGTAGTGAACAGCCGTGCATGTGTGTGCACCTGTGGGTAACAAAAACGCGCCTAGGAGGCAAGGTTGAGGTTTATAAAAACGAGTCTTTGTGATGCTATGGATGGTTGCTTGAGTTGATATAGGACTCTGTGTTGTCTGCAGGTGGATGGTGGTGACGATGCCAGTGGGGTGGCAAGAGTGAGATTGGGCTCAGTTGTGAGACGTCGTGGCCATTGAGGACCCCCGTGTGTGTGCGACTTTGGAAACCTGTGGGTTGCTAAAGTTCTTTGAGTGCCCGTTGATACGGGCACAGGAGTACCTGCTACAGTTCCTGATCTAGATGTGGAGTCCAGAGCTGCACTGCTTCCTCGTGCGAGGAGAGCAGATCCCCTTTAGTGCGATGGAGGATGTATATTTCTTTACTGGGCTCCCCTTTCAAGGAATGCCCCTACCAGCGGAGCCGGTGCTACCTAGGGGTACGTTGCTCACCACTATTGGCCGGAGATATTGTTCAGGTCTGAACTTTATGTCCGAGACGGTGGTGAGCATATCGGTGATAGATTCCCTGGTGCATCGCTGTATAACAATGATGATTGTGCGGGTATATGGGTCACTAGCGACCCAGCGGATTAGTGATGGCCAGCTTCTAGTGTTGGAGAGAGTGTTGGCCAGCGAGCGTTTTTCTTGGGGGCTGACGCTGCATGCGAGGATGGTGGCGCAGTTGGACCATTGTTGGTCTACTGATGCAGGGGAGTTTTCTTTCGGGTCCATCCTAGTGGCCTAGTTTCTCGAGAGGGTGTCGATGTTGCACTCGAGGATTCTATTGAGTGTTTCTGGGACGTGCGAGCCGCAGTTGAGGTGGTGGTCGTCTGTATTGCTTCGCCATGGTGGGGGCGAAGGGGGCCACTTCTGTTTGGCAGAGGCATCGTAGGTATGGCGGCAGATGCCACAGGTGATTTTGCAGTACCCCTATGCCGGGGTGGACTTCCGTGATGATCTGGATATGGTGCTACCTCCTGGGGAGGTTTTTGATCATCGAGGTATGTTGATTGATGATGTAGATATGTATGGTTGCGTATTTTTTGAGATAGTCATCCATATGTTTATGATATAGATGTTGATACTATCTGTTGTTTGTTTGTATGTGCAGATGTGGCACCTCATGGGCGTGAGGTAGAGTTGCATAGAGCGTCGACTCATCGGGAGTCAGAGAGACTGCCACAGGGAGAGAGACGTCAGCGGGAGGATGTCGTGGGGCGACCAGTTGAGCCAAAGAGGGCAGCGAGGAGGCACCAGTTCGATGACCCTGGTGCGGGGCCATCACTCACTCTTCCGGTGGGGGCCGGAGTGGATTTTGATGATATACATCGTCGATTGGAGACGGTTTTACAGGATGTGCCTGAGGACAAGAGTTTCCTGGAGAAGTGTGTGGGGGTACCACCACCATGGCGGTCCATAGTGCGATGAGCAACAGTGGTTGCTGCTATGACGAGTGGACGCCTGTCGTCGGGGCAGGAGGGTCCTATAGGGGGTGGACCACCACCGCCTGGGGCAGGTGGTGGTGGGCCAACACCGCCTAAGGGAGGAGCAGGTGGTGGCGCGATAGAGGCAGCATGAGTGGTGCATGATGTATATCTTTTTTTTTGTTGTATAGAGGCTGGTGAGCCCATTTTTGTACCGAGGTGCTGCATTGGCCTGCGGATACATGTATTTTTGTATGTAAACATTCAGATGGCCTGATGGGCCTTTATATATACATGAGTATACATATTTGAGATCCATATGTTGTCTGCATGTTTTTTGCTGATGAGTTTGATGACGTCCATTCTATATATATGCTATGACAAGTTTTGTGATATGTTTATGTATGTGTAGCTTGATTTGATATATGCCAATCTAACACTATGTTAGCTATGTTATATGTTTATTTGATTCAATTGTCTTGGAATATTTGTAAAATGTAATTGAATCAAAATGTTGAGATAACAGCCTAACCTACAGGTATTTGCGAAAGAGGCACGGATCACATACTCGGTACACATTGTTGAGCTGGAGAACGACTAGTTGAGAGTCGAGGAAGACACTTAGGTGACGAATATCATGATGTTGGGCATCGGCCAGGAGGCCAATGATGGCAGTATATTCGGCTTGGTTGTTGGTTGTTGAACCCAAACATATGCTGCTCGAATGGAGCATTTCATGTGAGGGGGTGTAGAGAGCCCAAGCGGCCGAAGTGAGATTTTGTGTCCAACGGCTGGCGCCATCGGCGTAGCCGATGTGGTAGGCTGGTGGTTGAGGCATCTGTCAAGAGAACAAATGATAGTTTAGACGTGAGGGGAGGAGAAAAAAGATTAAAAATGCTAAAAAAGAAAATAACCTAAAGTAGAATGGCTACTTTTAAGCATAGAATTTCTTTAAGTATAGCCCGTTGATGGGTTCTTTGAGAGAGATGCCTTCGGGAGAGGCCATAATATATGCACCTTTGGTGAGGCAATGTTGAATGATGTATGGGCCATGCCATAGTGACTCGAATTTTCCATGGCCAAAGGTATCATGAGCGATATCGTAGGCAAGGATGAGGTCGCCTTTGCGAAATGAGTGAAGGTTGACATGGTGATCAAAGGTAGCCTTAGATTGTTTTTTAGCTGCCTCGTTGTTCTGTAAGGAAGATCGATGATCTTCATCCAGAGACTCCAAGTTCAGCAAGCGCTGCTCCATTCGAGCAGTGTCAGGTAATAGCTCGATTGCGGTGCGTAAGGTGGGAATTTCGCACTCGATGGGAAGATTTGCCTCGACCCCATGGACTAAATGAAATGGTGTGAAACTAGTAGCGGTTTTCACAGCCGTTCAGTAAGCCCATAGCGCGGAAAATAACATATGATGCCAATTGGTTTTATGTTTATTAACCGTGCGCTGTAAAATGGTCGTGAGGACTTTGTTAACTGCCTCGACTTTTCCATTAGATTGAGGGTAATATGGTGAAGCAAACTCGTGAGAGAAGCCTAAACGAGATGAGAGTTTGACGAATATCTCATTCTCGAAGTGTTTCCCATGATCGGAAATGATTTGGAGAGGTACGCCAAAGCGGGAGATGACGTGGTTGAAGAAAAAATGCACTGCAGTGTCAGCGGTGTTGTTGAAGGTGGGCATGGCTTCTGCCCATTTGGTGAAGTAGTCAACGACGACAACGATATATTTGTGACCGTTACTGGAGGGGGGAGTACAAGTCATGAAGTCGATGCCCCATTTACAAAAGGGGCCGGTAGTAATGACAGGGTGAAGAAGAGCGGGGGAGCTCGGGCTTTGTTGGCGTGGAGATGACATTGCTCACATCGTTTCACGGCATGAATGCAATCATGAAACAAGGTAGGAAAAAAGTAACCGGCTCGGATAATATTTTGAACAGTGGATATGCCCGAAAGATGGCCCTCACATGCACCACTGTGACAGTCGTTTAAGACTCTATCGGCCTCGTCAATAGTCAGGCATCGCAAAGAATGGTGTCGGTGCCCTGCCGGTATAGGATGTCTCCTAGGAGGAGGTAGCGGGGGGGCTGATGGCGAATACGTCGACGATCATCGCGTGAAAGGTGGTTACCAATATTTTGAGTTCAGAGGTAGACGAGGAGGTCACCATACCAAGGATCATCTGAAGTGATGTGAAAGAAATGTTCGTCGGGAAAGTCTGTGTTGACGGGGGCACTGGTGGTGTCATAGGGAAGGGCCATCATGACAAGTTCAATGAGAACAAGGGCCTTCTTACTCTTAGGTGTTGAAAAATCAAGATCATACTCCTGAAGGATAACGATCCATCGAGAAAATTTTCCATTAACTTGTCGACGGCTGAGCAAGTACTGCATGCGGTTGGAATCTGTGACGACTTTTGTTGTGCGAAGCAGAATGTAGTGACACAATTTCTGGACTGCAAGGATGACTGCAAGAGCAAGTTTATCTTCGTGTTTATACTTCAAGGGTGGTCCTGAGAGGGTTTTACTAACGTAATAAATGACATGTTCATGATTGTCATCCCCGAGCTGAACGAGGACGCCCGCTACTGATACAGTTGATGCTGATACGTAGAGGATATAGTCGCGATTGTAGTCAGGTGCACTAATTAAAGGTGCATTTGAAAGCGCTTCTTTAAGATCATCGAATGACTGTTGGGCGTGGTCGTCCCAGTAAAAAGAGATGTCGTGATGTAGTAATCGAAGGAAACCGTGTGCATGTATGGCGTAATCTGGTACAAAGCATCTAAGAAAGTTATCTTTTCCCTGTAGACTCTGCAGTTGTCGTAAATTCTAGGGAGGTGGAATTTTAGTTATAGCTTGGACTTTGAGGGGGTCCATGGTAATACCGCTTTGGGAAACAATAAAACCGAGGAGGCACCCTGCGGTGACACAAAACACGCACTTGATAGGATTCAAGCAGATGTTGTATTGATGACACCGTTGAAAAATGATTCGTAAATCATCAAGATGATGGGTGCGTTTCTTGGAGCGAGTTGTGAGGTCATCCAAGTAGGCGAGGATGATATTAGCCAGATCGTGAAAGATGTAGGTGATAGCCCGCTGGAAAGTTGCGCCAGCAATTTTTAAGCCGAAAGGCATGACACGATATGTAAAAGTACCCCATGGGGTAGTGAATGCGGTTTTATACTGATCAACTGGGTGGATTTGTATTTGATTATAGCCAGAGAACCCGTCCATAAAGGAGAGAGCCTCGTGGTTGGTGCAATCGTCGATAGTTTGATCGATGAAAGGCATTGGAAAGTTGTCTTTGGGACATGCGTGATTGAGATCACGAAAGTCTGTGCAAACGTGGATAGTGCCCTATTTTTTGTTAACGAGTACAGGGTTGGGAAACCATGAGGTATAGGCGATGGGGTAGATGAACCCGGCAGCGCGTAATTTGTCAATTTCGACTTTGATAGCCGTAGATTTGGATGGGTGTAGCGGTCGTTTTTTTTGGCGAACTGGTGTGATGTCTGGCCAAGTGTCGATGTGATGTTCAACAATAGAGGGATCGAGGCCAGGAATTTCCGTGTATGACCAGGTGAAAATATCCCTATATTCCTGGAAAAGGGATTTATATGCGGTGATTTCCTGAGGAGAGAAAGCAACTCCAATGATGATTTCTTCGACGATGCCATTTTTAATGGAAATGTCGATTTTAATGGTGGGGGAAATGTTGGCCATATTTCCTTCTTCAAAAGCATCAGGGGTGGGAATTGGATTGTTGAACCAGTTGATAGGCCCTGATGGTATAAAATCCTTGGTCTCGACTGCGTAAATGGGGTGTGGGTTAGGAGGCGTGGAGGTCTCCTGTGGTAAGAAGAGTGCACGGTGGTGTAGCGCGTCCCAGGGAGAGTCCGGGTAGTTTAACTCTTCGATTATTTCTTCGTCACATTAGAAGCGTCGGGAATACAAGGGGTCATGAGGAGTGATCTCGGTGAAAGTGGTATCCTGGTTTCCCCCTGGTGAAGAAGCTAGGGGAACAATGTAAGGAGATAGTGAGGCTTCACTCGACATAAAACATATATTGAAGTACTGAGGGGTACCCGTGTTGGTTGGGTGGAGAGTGTCTATAGGGGAATGAGCAAGAGAGTTGGGGGAGTTGGGGGGTGAATCTTCAGATACGTCATCTAAGAACCATGGAGGCATTGGGAGTGCCTCCGGTTCGGGAGAAACGATATGAAGAGCCTCAGGTGACGAGGTAAGGTCAATTATCACCTATGTGGGTCGATGAAGTAGGGACAATTGACATTTCTTGTATTCAAGGATCATAGGAAACTGGTATGTAAAATGCGCTAATGAATCACAGAGAGAGAAAGGGCGTCTCATACGTTCATTGACTGAAGTAGTGACATAACGAATGTTAGTGATATTTGTTGAGGAGGACGTAGCAGGGATGGGGTTTTTCTGGAAGTTTTGGCGTACAACGACTAATATCTGTCAAAAGAGTGGCAGTGCTAGGCAATGATGGGTATAATGGCCATACTCTAAACATATAGCACAAGCGTATTTGGTCCTCAACCCTTTACTACTGGAAGGGTGGGTGGTAGTGGTAGGATTAGTAGTAGTGGCGGGTGTTGTGGGAGTTTGATTGAGGGGGAGAAAATTCCGTAATTCAGGTAGTGATGGACAATTGTTAGTTTGGTGGCCCTCTTTCTCACATAGTGCGCAAGGTGGTGGGATGCGTGGAGGAAGTGGAGCAGTGGGATCTTTCTTCTTTATCCTGCCCCCAGCTGTAGTAGGGGGGTTAGTGAGTGGGGGGGTGGTGGGGGTAAGGACGGGAATCGTCATGGGGAGTGTTACACATCAAAATTACTCACTTTGATAGTGTCACAAGTGTCGTCATTACAAAGGTCGCAAGTGTTGCATTTTTCTCACAAGGTCGTAAGTGTCGCATGTTGCTCGCAAGTGTCGTAAAGTGTCAGGAAAGCATACTGCCATGATGCCTATGTCATGCCTATAACGACATGATAAGGACACTTGAAACACCTCAAACATCTTATTTGGAAGAGGAGAAATGAGTCAACAGGCTTGCAAACCTTTTTCCATCTGAAAGCACCTCAAAAACTGAGTTTTTGGAGGGGAGCGCTCCCTCTTACACTACCTCGGAGCGTCGGCGCTCCCCCTTACACTGTCAGGGAGCGTTATAACGCTCCCCTGGCCCTTTTGAGGGAGCGCTATAGATTTTGAGGGCACTGGCGCCCCCTAAAGCTTACCAGGGAGCGCTACAGCGCTCTGATGGCCCTTTTGAGGGAGTGCTACCTATTCTGGGTGGTTGTTAAACTGTTGAGATGAATGGGGGAAGCATATTTTCATTCTTGGAAGGCAGTTGGATTCGAATCCCTAGTCCAACCATGATCCTAGGGCAGATCCTCAACTGAAGGAGGAAAATACTCAACTTCCCCAAGGATATCTCAAGATTGTTGAGCCTCTCCAAGGCTATATAAGCAAGCTTTCTAATGGTGAAAGAGGGACAAAAAGAGAGAATCATACCAAACTTATGATCTCATGAGTGGTATGGGATGGGAAATGGAGAATCACACCAAACTTATGATCTCATAAGTGGTGCTGGAGCTGATTGGGGAAGAATTGAATATATGAAACTTATGATATTGGAGAAAACTGACAGTCAGCCAAAGGAGAGTGATCAGTGAAGCTGCTGTTATCCAGATTGTGGAACTTTCAGGCAAGGGTTAGACGAAGGGGACTTGACGAAGATGTCGCATTCGCATCTACGATTGTAAGTACTGTTGTCGTTATTCTCATTAATATGACACACTTGGCCTATTTGTTTCTAGTTTGTGTCTGATGTTACATGAACTTATAATTTAGTGATAGATCTGTTTTCAAGCTAATATCAATAGAGTAGGAAGTGGTCGTATCTCGTTTTGCCCACAGAACTCAGCAAGGAGCAAAGAATTGGAGCACAACTCGGAGCATGTAGGGACAAATGTTGATAACAGGTACTTCTATCATCCTTCCTTCTCATGTGTTAGTTTAGATAGATTCGAAAGGAAGTCAGTGTCCATGTTAAGCATTTTTCTGTCTAGGGTTAAGGTCAAGCCTTAGAGGTGATCTACCTGTCCGCAGGGAGATTTTCCTACAACAGGGAGTCCTTCCTGTGGGGGAAGATATGGTCGAGGGACCATCTTTGGTGGGTGTAAATACCAAACTGGGATTGCTAACACCATATTAGGTAGTGTGAGCGTTGCGGCTACCTGAAAAGCTTCGATACCAGGTGGAGGGTAAAAGAAGGGAATTTGAGTGAGGGGTTGGGGGACTGTCTCCAAAACGGGACTATGTCCTTGAGGGGATGGGGATTCGTGGACTTTTGAGGTCGACGAGTGCGCATGAGGCTCTGGCGAGAGTGGATCTGCGACTATTGGGACGTCAGGAATGACTAAAGCCTCCTGAGGAGGAAGAGCATCCTCTGTGTGAGTTCTGTTAGATGATATGACGCATACTTGATTAGCAGGATGAAGGAGTGGTGGTGCTCCATGGTACGTCCCTAACAAGGATGGATATTTGAAAATCCTAGGACCCATATCGACGAGTGGATATGCATCTTGGTTGGTGTGGATGAGAGGAAGAATGTTATTGAGGTTTGCAGATGGGTTAGGATCGTAATGTGAGACTTGGTCAATGGTCACGATATTCCCATTGTGGGGGAACATCATTTTCCGAAAGACGGAAGATGCCACTGCCTTCATAGCATACATGTAGCTACGACCGAACAAGATATTATAATCGAGTGGGGCGTCGATAACTTCAATATCGATGAGAATAGTCTTGCCCCTAAGTTCGACGGGGACATTTTGGAAGAGCCCTTCAGGAGAGGATGGTCATCTGTCATAAGCTCGTAATGTGATGGAAGAGGGTATGAGTTCCATGGAGCCAAGTTTCTTCCATACTGTTTTGGACATGATGCATGTAGATGCACCTTCATCGATGATACACCGATGAACTGTGATGTTTCGTATTTTTACTAGTATTTGAAAAGAGATCAAGGCGGGAAGACAAGGTTCTCCGTTGTCAAGATCAAAGGTGATGAGTCGAGTATCTGCAGGGTCAACTACCCCCAAGGTGGAAAGTAATGATTTCCGCTGAGTAGGACAAGTCTGAAGGACTTCCAAGACTGACATGGCAGCCGGGGATTGTGCTAAGTCATCTACCAAACTATAGTTATGAGCTGCACTAGCTTGTGGGTTGTGGACATTCCTGCACAATGGGATGCGAGGAATGCGAAGCGGTGGTTCGGCGGAAGGGCGAGGGATCACTAACAGAGGTCCCATTGGTGTCGGGTTTGTTTCTGGAGGGATGGAAGGAGACTCAGCAGGTGCATGATATTAACGACTACGAGTTTGCAGAAGGATTTCTTCTTCACTGGTGAGGAGAATTGTACACTCCACTGGATTGATGGGGTTGAGGTATTGTCCCACCTGAGGTGGGGGATGCTGTGTGTCCTATTGGGTGTTCATCACACCTTGATGTGGAAAAGGATTTTGTATCACGGCGGGAGGGGGTTGTTGAACGTATTGTTGTGGTGCCTACTGAGGGGCAGGTTGTGCAGGAGAATGGGGAAGACTACTAGAGTTTTTCAACCATTTGAAATCAACGATTTGGGGGCAATGATGAGTGTAATGGCCAAACTCACCACAAAGTGCACAAGGGAAGATGGTTTTAACATTATTTCACCCTTGTCGTTTATTACTATTGCCCCCTTGTGGGTTTTGGTTCCCTTGGTTCTGGTTGCCCCCAGTGGGTTGGTGTTATGGGGGTTGATTCCTGCCTTGACCTGGGTTGTTGTTATTCCTGTTCTGTCCTTTCTTCTTGGCATTGTTCGATGGATGAGTTGGGTTGGTTGTATTCAACTTTTCAAAACTTTGGTATTGTTGAGCAACAGAGGGTTGAACAAAATTTACCCCCGCATGAGGATGTGGAGGAGCCATGGGTTGTGGAGGACCAAGAAATGGGAAGTATGGGTTCTGTGTTGGTACCAATCCATAAGGTACATAGGAATGCATAGTGCTTTCACTAGTACTATAAGTTGATGTTGAGGGTGTACCACTGTTTGTGGGAATAGGTGGATGTGTGGGAGGTGTCGGCGGTGGTCCACTGATGGGTGGTGGCATAGCAACAGGGTATGGTTGTTGATAAGGGGGTGGGGGGTAATAAGAAGAGCCCCCATATGCCGGCGGGTATTGAGGTGTGCCATACATCGGTGGTAGTTGGGTTTGTGGACCGTGGTGTGTGGTGGCACCGATCAGTCCATCTGTTGAGTGAGACATCCTAGGTTTGTCTTGGCCAAATGGCATAGGTTTTGGAAGATCAGGAAGTACCGTGTATAAGTATCCTGACTGTGCATAGATGAGATCATATTGTTGGGCCTTGCTGATGGATTTCTCTTCAGATTGGGGGAAGGTGGAAGATACATCCTTACCAAGAAGAGAGACAAGGGATCTAAGAAACCAGTCGAGACATTGTTGCTTGGTGGTTTCTGCCTTGCACAAACTACGTCACCTATGCCACTCGTGAATCTGGTCAGCGATGTGTGTGGCTGAGGTTTGTTTGAAATTAGAAAGTAGTTCTAGACCATTGTCATGTCGGATGGGTAATTGGAAGAAGGTCAAAAATGATTTGGCCAATGACTCAAAAGTGGCGTGGGATCCTGATTTTTCTTCGACATACGATTTGGCCGATGGGCTAGTGAGTGTGCATTGAAATAATCATAATCTGATGGAATCATCCATAATGCTATTGGAGGAGCACCCTAGGTGAAAGGTCATGACATGGTTGGCAGGGTCGTCTCCTGCCTTTCCTTCAAATTTTGGAATGTCTGAAGGTAGTTTGGTTGGCATTGCAGGCCATGTAGGGTCATGCAATATAGGATCATTGGTGAGTTTGGTGAGATCCGGTATGTTGAGAGAGGCCAAATATGGCATCTGTAGTGGGGGGGGAGTATTAGTTCCAGCCATAGTATGATTTTGTTGTGAACCTGACCTGTGAGGGGGGCTAGGTGGGTTGGTACTACCTCCTTGAGAGGAAGTGGGTCCCCCTCTTCCGTGTAAAGGAGAGCGAGTGAACGGATAACCTTGGGAAGTTGACCCAAGTAATGTAGAACCAAGCAAAGCTGATCCTAAAATAGTGGCACTCACAGGAGTGTGTGAAGGAGGTGCCGATGAGAGGGCATGACCAATTACTCCCCCTAAGATAGGAGGGAGGTTTAGCAAGCGTCGTGAATGACAGGGGTTCTGTGGTTCCCCTATGATGTCAGACTATCTGTGTGAATGTGTGTAAAATGTGGTGAGAATAATATAGAAACAAGAGCCTTTGCGTTGAATGTTTACACAATATATATATATCCAAATCAAACTGTAATCAGATGTGCATCATACAAAAAATGAGAAAGAAGCATATATGTGGGTAAGTGGGTTTTTTCTGCGTGGAGGAATCAAAATAAAGAAAATGCTCGTGTCCTAGAAGACGTAACGTCCTTCCTCTCAAATAGCACTGGACCTTCCAATAGTACTCAACAGTGGGGTCTGAAGTCATTGGAAGAGAAACTAGTGAAGGATGAAATAATTGGTTATAATGAGGGGTAGAGAGGGCATATCCCGAAAGAACTGGCGATATTTCCCAATAGCCACACAAAATCCAATCAAGGTGCAATTGCAGCCCACAATTTCCACCTGGGTAGATGTCCTAAAGTTGGTCACTAGGTACCTCGGTCGAAGTGCAACATTTAGATTTTCGGCCTAAGAAATGGGTCACGGGTCGGATCTCGTCCAAGAGGTGGGTGCCTCAAGGGGGGACACACAGAACAACCGGACCTCAGCCTTCAACCCTTCAGGGGTATCTCCCTGCCTTATGGTGATTGGAACACTTGACTTGGAGCATTTTCAGTTCCCCATTTGACAACCTCTATGTTTTGACAATGTGAGAACCAGATAACGGGGAGTTTTTTGGATGCCTATCCCCGAAATCCTACCTGGACTAAAAAAATTCTTTTGGCACCTCCTGTGGAGGAAAACTTAGTGAGTTTTTAGAAATATTTTAGATGTAGTTTTTTTGGGAGGTTGGGGGTGAAAACCAACCTCGTTGATTAAAAATGGGAGTAGATAGTCTCGTCAAGAAAAGATGGGGTATTTTCGGAATCCCTTTGGAGGAAACTTACTTTGACCTCCACGTTTCAAGAAGAAGCTATGTGAGTGATAAGTGACTTTTGTGTGTGAGTGAAAGTGTGCCAATTTTTTAGTGAATTAGATGTCACCTTGCTGTATGTGGACTTCGCTTGGTCCTTACAAGAGTTTGATTACCTAATTAACTAAGTGTCTTTGGTACAACCTTGCGTAATTCAAAATCCCTAGGAAGCTAGCATGTGGACATGTGGGTCTGTTACTATCCTTTAACTCCCTATTTGTGATGTAATCTAAAAAATATTTGAAACTATCCTAGATTGAACATATGGGCATGTATGGGCCCGTTACAAAACCTTTAAACTCTCATAGTGTTTTGATCTAAGAAAGTAAACTTCAAGCACTATCCTATCTTTGTAGCATGTGGGCATGTATGGGCCCATTACAAGATGTGTTTGAAAAAGAAAACTAAGAGGAGTCCCAAGAAGGGATGTTGTCCTCTCCTAAAGATTTTAAACTTTGTTAAGGGAGATGAAATCGTTTCACAATCTTTTTCTGATTCTCAAGATCGCTTGGAGGCGCGAGAGAAGAGCATACTAAGTGATTGTTACTCAACTTCTAGTCCCAATGTAAGTTAAATGTGATTAAAAATGATTTCCAACTTATATTATAAGTCAAAGCAAGCCATCCATGTGGCAAAGAGCAAAGAAGGGAAATTGATTTTATCCTCCTAAGTGACTATGTGTGTTTGACTAACCCCTTTATATGATGAGGGGACTATGTGTGGTGCAGTTTTAAAACATGCTTGACATCATTTTTAAGAAGGAAAATGGCCTTCTCCACATCTTAACAACTCTACAATGTGAATTTCTGAACAAATGTGCGGGTCTCAGTGGAGACATAGGTGCACAGAGCGCATGCGCGCGAGCAGAGATAAGTTAAAAAGCACATGTGCGCAGAACAGAACCGTGAGTAAAGTGCATGGGCACACGATGCACGTCTGTGGGCTGAAAAACCCATGCATATGTGGTACACGACCGAGAAATAAAAATCCAGATGGATTTCTCTCAATTCTGCTCTGAATTGGATGATTGGCAGGTCAGCTTAGGCCGATTAGTGCACCTGCAAGTTAAGAAAACTAAAAGAAGAGAAAAATAAACCCAAATGAGGTAGGAAATTGATACCTTTCCCCAGTGGAGTCACCAATATGTTTCTCCTCTTTCGTCACCTTGGTGATTAAATAAGAGGTTCTTGCAAGCTCAGTTGGGTCTGCTGAGCAGGACAGCTGTAGAGAAAGAAAAACAAAACTATAACTAAGAATTAAACTAATTAAAATCATGAACATAAGGACATAGAAATAACAAGAACAAAAAGACCCATGTCACCAATGTTTGAGGCTGATCTATTGATGAAAACAAAGCACCAAGAAGAAAGGGGACT
>JZKD02S1672782.1:1072900-1095332 GCA_000966675.3 Picea glauca
ACACATATTTTGGGTCCAGCTGGTCAAGAGGTCAAATTACATTTGGAAATAGTTGGTTGAGTAGTCGACATGCCTATCGTTGGGATAGTCGATTAACAGTCAAAGATAGTTGGGCAGTGGATCGACCATCCCTGCATTCAACTATGAGTTGGATAGATAGTTTGTCAGGTCAACTCCCAACAAGCGGACTTTCCAAAGCATATTTTGTGGGACTCTTCAGGGCCTGCAGACTATTGAAAAAAATGTTGAGACAACTATTGAGAATACAATTGATGTTGTTTCTTCTTCCACCATTGCTACTAGTCCAATTGTTTGTGAGATGGCCGCTAATGTTGTTGAGCTCCCAAATCTCACCCATTTCTTCTCCACCCCATGCTTCTATCTGTAATAAAGATGTTGTCAATTTCTTCTTTGAAAATAATAATTATGTTATTTCACCCATCTTTGAAAAACACACTATAGGTATAGGATCTCAACTGCTCAACAATATGAAATATACTGGAGGAGGACTTGGGAAGAATGGACACAGTATTTTTTATCCTATTGTTCCTATGATGTTTCCACCAAGAAAAGGTCTTGGATAGGATGTTATTGTTTCCTCCTTGACTACACCTTCCCTTGCTGCAAACAAGGAAGTTTTGTTCATTTCTAGTGGATTTCATACTGATTTTCCAACAAAGCAATCTCCTAAACCGATTGATGAAGTGGTTGTTCCTAAAATACCTGATTCTAAGAATATTGTTATTGATGACGTCGTCGTTGATATATTGGGTTATACTATTAAGAGTACACTAAACTATGAGCATATATCTCTTGATAATCCAACACATACTTATGCTCCTTATCATCATCCTTTCCATTGAAGAAATGGAAATCATGCTTTCACATCCTTGTAGAAGAGATATGAAAGATGGAACAGTGGACCCATACTGACTACCGAGATAGTCTATGGTTGGATTGATGAGTGTTCATGGGAGAATTTAACCATATGTTTACTTATTTCCTATCGTTTTGTTTCATCAGTTGTATGGATGTACCACGCTCCTTTTCTTTGTTGATGTTTTGCAGTGGTCGACTAGGATTCGACCTGACTTGACAGTCAATTGGAGTTTGGCTAGGATATTGGTCGACTAGGATTCAACCCGACTTGATAGTCGACTAGATGTATTTTTACTGTGTAGTTTTCAATTGAGCTTCGACTTTCTATTGTCTGTCGAGTGATCTTTCAATGCATATTTTTTTATCCCTTCATTGTGTTAATAGGGGGGAGTAATTGAATTTGTTGATGTGTAAACCCAACTGATGTTCTTCGATTTGTTGAGACTGAACTAACCATGTTCGACTGTACACTGTGAGTTGTATTTATGTTCATTATAACTGATACAAAGATTTTTTGGATGCAGATAATGTCTATCTTATGTTATGGTAAAGTTCCCCTTGCGGATAGGTCAAACCCCCCTTGGATCAAGACCCCTATTGACCCAAGACATAAGAAAACAAAATGGTGAACCACTTTCCTCTTAGACCTATTTGAACAATTAGAATGTGAAGGAAGAGATAGATGACTTACCTTTTTACGATGGTTGTCTTTGCTGCTCTAGCCTTTGACCTTGATGCTCGAGCTCCTGGGTGAAAGAAAAGACACATTCACTTATGAATCAACTTTTGAATGAATATGTTCTTTCCTCGATCTGATTTCTGAGCTAAATTTTATAGCTTTTTGGATTTTTCCATTTTTACTTAATTATGCACTATTTCATTGGTACAATATTGCTAAAAGACAATATTTCACCATCTATAATAGAAAATAGGTTAGGAATAAGTTTTTTTTTTTACATTATATGCAAATAGGATTTATGATTGTGAACACACATCAATTTTCAGATTCAGGATATGATGCTCTAGTCAATTTTTGTATAAATATGAAATTGGTGGCTTTGCACTTTTTACATTTTCTCCAAATATAATTTCTAGCCAAAATTGTCTATCTCTTGATCAAACAAAAACTGGGAAAAACTCCCTCAAGAAAACATTGTCTAGATTGATATGTAGATAAACTGTTGACAAAACAAATTTTTCTGGATGGGTGATCTGGGGTCCTTTTTCCTTCCCTGAATAATTCAAAAATCTCCAAAAGGTGCCTTGGAATAGTGGATTGTGCCCCATTTCGAAATATCCACTCAAAACCTTTTAGATTTTTCACAGAATCCCAACTAGTTATCTCCAAGCTTTCCTTTGGACTACCTATACAATTTTCATTTTTATATGGGCCTCGGTTACTAAGCACAACCAAAATATCCAAAAACCACTAATTGGCATTTTCCAAAGAATTCAAGTAGAATTGGCCCATGGCCCTCACTAAAAATTTTGTATCCCTTGTCACTACTCCTTAAATTTCATCCCATTCCAAATTCATTTTCTCTTATTATGGCCGAAACAAGTTTTTAGTTCCATAATTTTTTTCTTTTATAAAAAATATCATCTTTATTGATGTGGCAATCTAGCTAAGATGACATGCATGTGGAGGATGATGTATACCTATCATCCTTTGACTTGTCCATGTAATCATCGTCCTTCCCCTTCATTGAAGATCAAATTATTTCATTTTCATAGAAAATATACAATTCTCTTTGTATTGTCGATCAACAATTTTCTTTGCATCGATGATTGACAATTTTCATTTTTTTTTTATCAACGATTTTATTTGCATTACATTTTCCCACTTTGTTGAACTCTAGAAAGCTCCATTAGTGGTTGGGGAATTCCTTTTCACATTGTAGAACTCTTTGAAATTAGATATTTTTTACCAAATCCATGTTGGATTTGGATTCTTGATCTCAAGATCAAATGTAATCTCACCCATCCATCCACTATACTTTGCCAAATTTAGGTCAATGAATTTTTATTGTTGATCACTAAATCGAATGAGACTTGGGTCATCGATTCCCCAAAATTCACTGAACTCCAAAATTGTTTGGTGATTTCCACTTTTCTCCATCAGCAATCGATGATTTTCTTTTTTAGCAAACTAAATTGTGTTCATACTTCACCGAAATTTGTTCAACTTTGAAAATCCATCGACAATCTACAAAATGTCACTACTTCATAAAATTTCGCCCAACCCCAAAAAATACATCAATGATTGGGGATTTCCTTAATTAGTGATCTACAAAAAGTAACTACTTCATAGAATTTCACCGAACCCTAAAAATCCATCGACAATTGATGATTTCCTCCATTGGTGATCTACAAAAATGTCATTATTTCATAGAATTTCATTGAAACCCAAAAACTCCATCGATGATCGACGATTTCCTTCACCAACGATTTATGAAAAAGTCACTACTTCATAAAATGTTATTGAACCCCTAAAACTCCATCGGTGATCTAGGAAAATGTCACTAGTTCATAGAATTTCTCCGAACTCTAAAATCTTAAAAGTTTTTGATCGAATCTAAGATGAATTTGGGTTGTCAATCTCAAAATCAAATTGAATCTTGATCGTTGATTCATCAAACTATATGTTATGACCCATGCCTTCCACCGCCATGGAACTAACAATGTGTACCATGTCATTCCACGTCACGAGTATGGTCCACATCATCATCTGTATGAAAGTTTTCAAAAATTTCAAAAAATTATAATTTTCAAAAATTTCATATTTTTTCTAATTTTTTTTTTAACTAATACAAACTTAATATTGATCGTTGATCACCAAGTTGAATGTGATATAGGCCATTGATTTTACTAATTCCTCAGTCAGTATGAAAACACAAACTTTGACCTTCCAAGACAAATTTAACTCTGCAACTTGTAGATCGATGCCATTAGTCCTCTCTTCAACCATTCTGAGTGCAAATTCGACCTAAAGTTTCTTAGAATTTTGGGGATTTCACTCAAGTTTCATAAATTTCACCAAATTTATCATAGATGAAAACTCTACAATAGCGAATTTGTCAAATTTGTGTTGGTATTTGGCCCATACAAGTTTGGTGTTGAACCAAAAGCTCGAATACCACTCTGTAGTGATTCCGACTACTAGACCCAACAAAAATATTTCTAATAGCCATCAAGTTAAATATGTGTAGCATGATAAAAACACCCATACATCTAATAGAATTATTTAAAAGTATGATTGCGATCTAATAAATACACATACAAGAACTTATAATTACTCAAACTCAAAGAAAGCACACAACAAATAAATCCAACAATTAATTGCAATACATTAAGGATTTAGCATGCATTTAGTAACGTTATGAAAGAATCCAAATATAAATATATACAACAACATATGATTCACTCAAGAATAAAGTATATGTAGAGCAAATAAAACCCATAAATAATAACAATTTAACATAAATAAACACTTATATTTTTAACGAAATGTGCAACCAACTGCAAAAGATGGACATTCCATCCAACCATAGATTTGATGCTCCAAATATTAGCAACAAATCAGCCTGAAACTAGGGCTACAAATCCACAAGAAGGGGTCTCTCTATTGTCTACTCACAACCCACAACAAGTTAATTTTCCTATAGTTATCACAATTAACCAATATTGCTATGGTTATCATAGTTAATTATGCACTATTTCATTGGTACAATATTGCTAAAAGACAATATTTCGCCATCTATAATAGAAAATAGGTCAGGAATAAGGTTTTTTTTAACATTATATGCAAATAGGATTTATGATTGTGAACACACATCAATTTTTAGATTCAGGATATGATGCTCTAGTCAATTTTTGTATAAATATGGAATTGGTGGCTTTGCACTTTTTACATTTTCTCCAGATAGAATTTTTATCCAAAATTGTTTTTCTCTTAATCAAACAAAAACTAGGAAAAACTCCCTCAAGAAAACGTTGTCTAGATTGATATGTAGATAAACTGTCGATAAAACAAATTTTTCTGGATGGGTGATCTGTGGTCCTTTTTCCTTCCCTGAATAATTCAAAAATCTCCAAAAGGTGCCCTGGAACAGTGGATTGTGCCCCGTTTCGAAATATCCACTCAAAATCTTTTAGAATTTTCACAGAATCCCAACTAGTTATCTCCAAGCTTTCCTTTGGACTACCTATACAATTTTCATTTTTATATGGGCCTCGGTTACTAAGCACAACCAAAATATCCAAAAACCACTAATTGGCATTTTCCAAAGAATTCAAGTAGAATTGGCCCATGGCCCTCACTAAAAATTTTGTATCCCTTGTCACTACTCCTTAAATTTCATCCCATTCCAAATTCATTTTCTCTTATTATGGCCGAAACAAGTTTTTAGTTCCATAATTTTTTTCTTTTATAAAAAATATCATCTTTATTGATGTGGCAATCTAGCTAAGATGACATGCATGTGGAGGATGATGTATACCTATCATCCTTTGACTTGTCCATGTAATCATCGTCCTTCCCCTTCATTGAAGATCAAATTATTTCATTTTCATAGAAAATATACAATTCTCTTTGTATTGTCGATCAACAATTTTCTTTGCATCGATGATTGACAATTTTCATTTTTTTTTTATCAACGATTTTATTTGCATTACATTTTCCCACTTTGTTGAACTCTAGAAAGCTCCATTAGTGGTTGGGGAATTCCTTTTCACATTGTAGAACTCTTTGAAATTAGATATTTTTTACCAAATCCATGTTGGATTTGGATTCTTGATCTCAAGATCAAATGTAATCTCACCCATCCATCCACTATACTTTGCCAAATTTAGGTCAATGAATTTTTATTGTTGATCACTAAATCGAATGAGACTTGGGTCATCAATTCCCCAAAATTCACCGAACTCCGAAATTGTTTGGTGATTTCCACTTTTCTCCTTCAACAATCTATGATTTTCTTTTTTAGCAAACTAAATTGTGTTCATACTTCGTCGAAATTTGTTCTACCCTTAAAATCCATCGACAATCTACAAAATGTCACTACTTCATAAAATTTCACCCAACCCCAAAAAATACATCAATGATTGGGGATTTCCTTAATTAGTGATCTACAAAGAGTTACTACTTCATAGAATTTCACCGAACCCTAAAAATCCATCAACAATTGATTATTTCCTCCATTGGTGATCTACAGAAATGTCATTATTTCATAGAATTTCATTGAAACCCAAAAACTCCATCGACGATCGACGATTTCCTTCACCAACGATTTATGAAAAATTCACTACTTCATAAAATTTTATTGAACCCCTAAAACTCCATCGGTGATCTAGGAAAATGTCACTAGTTCATAGAATTTCTCCAAACTCTAAAAACTTAGAAGTTTTTGATCGAATCTAAGATGAAATTGGGTTGTCAATCTCAAAATCAAATTGATCCTTGATCGTTGATTCATCAAACTATATGTTATGACACATGCCTTCCACCACCATGGAACTAACAATGTGGACCATGTCATTCCACGTCACAAGTATGGTCCACATCATCATCTGTATGAAAGTTTTCAAAAATTTCATATTTTTTCTATTTTTTTTTTAACTAATACAAACTTAATATTGATCGTTGATCACCAAGTCAAATGTGATATAGGCCATTGATTTTACTAATTCCTCAGTCACTATGAAAACACAAACTTCGACCTTCCAAGACAAATTTAACTCTGCAACTTGTAGATCGATGCCATTAGTCCTCTCTTAAACCATTCTGAGTGCAAATTCGACCTAAAGTTTCTTAGAAATTTGGGGATTTCACTCAAGTTTCACAAATTTCACCAAATTTGTCATAGATGAAAACTCTACAATAGCGAATTTGTCAAAATTGTGTTGGTATTTGGCCCGTACAAGTTTGGTGTTGAACCAAAAGCTCTGATACCACTCTGTAGTGATTCCCACTACTAGACCCAACAAAAATATTTCTAATAGCCATCAAGTTAAATATGTGTAGCATGATAAAAACACCCATACATCTAATAGAATTATTTAAAAGTATGAATGCAATCTAATAAATATACATACAAGAACTTATAAGTACTCAAACTCAAAGAAAGCACACAACAAATAAATCCCACAATTAATTGCAATACATTAAGCATTTAGCATGCATTTAACAACGTTATGAAAGAATCCAAATATAAATATATACAACAACATATGATTCACTCAAGAATAGAGTATATGTAGAGCAAATAAACCCCATAAATAATAACAATTTAACATAAATAACCACTTATATCTTTAACCAAATGTGCAACCAACTGCAAAAGATGGACATTCCATCCAACCATAGATTTGATGCTCCAAATATTAGCAACAAATCAGCCTGAAACTAGGGCTACAAATCCACAAGAAGGGGTCTCTCTATTGTCTACTCACAACCCACAACAAGTTAATTTTCCTATAGTTATCACAATTAACCAACTCTCTTCTACTCAACTTGCACAACCCAAGGAATGAGATCCCCCTTCTCTGAAAGTGGTCCCTCTTGCCTCCCCACTTCCCTTGAGGGATTCAACACAGGTTGGCTGGGAATGTCTTTTGTTGGGGACTCCAAGGATGCTAGTTTCTATAGGAAAACTTACAAGAACAAGCTCTCTGCTCTAGAGTAATTTCTCACACAACAAATCTCTTCTACGGGCCTAACAACCTACTTTTTCAATCATTTACAACTCCAACAAGTGGATATCATACCTCACTACAGTTGTCTTCAAGTTCCAGTACTCACTCCTATCGAGATGGTAGAGCGTCTTCAACACAAATAATGTTACACCCAAACTAGATGGTAGAGCGTCTTCAACACAAATAATGTATATACATTTTTTAAATAATTCATTTAGTAATAAAAGAAAACACATACTTTTCATAAAAGCATATTACAACCAAAGCAGATCCATTTGATAAAATCGTGGCACCATTTCTAATGATTGCCAATTTTTTTAATGTATAAATAAGTTGCAATCCGAGAAGCTCTAACTTCTCGTTTGCGAAAAGTGTAAAACATCACTTAGGGGTCTTGCTGGTCTTCTTGACTGCTCTATAGTAACAAATAAGTGATTAACAATTTTTACTTTAAAATATGGTTTAAAAAAAACAATTTTTATTTAAAAATAAGTCAGATGTTTGTGTACTAGAGTAGGTGAAAACCACTCGTTTGGGTTCATATAATGTGGAATATGAAAACCATGTCTCATCCATCTTTTTGAAAGCTGTAGAAAGAAAATAAAATATATTTAGTACATCATCTCGGAGTATTGATTACGTCTTCACTTTCCCAATGAGGTTACTAACTATGCGTTACCTTTACTCTTCTTCAAAATTGATTGATTAAGACTGCACGAGAACTGCTTTAATAATTGGTTGTTGAGTATGTCCGCAACTTATCCCGGTCTTGATGTTACGTAGAAGAATATTGCCCCATATGGTTTTAGGGTTTAATAATTAGAAGCAGTACTACGACAACATGATCTTATTTTAAATTATTTGTAAAAATTAATTTGGAAATATGTTCTTTTAAGGTGAGTAATGTTGATACTTAGGTTAAATTTAACTTGGAGGTATTACCTTTAAATCATGTTTCATGTATGGGATTAAGGTTAAATACTATTAGAAATCACAAGAATATTTGAGGTAGTCGGGTAATGACCACAAGGGATACTGGTTTTTTGGCAAATATTATATTTTGGTTTTGGAGTAAGACCTAAAACAGTTTCAGTTTTTGATTGGCTAAGAAATCATCTTCCTTGGACATAAGGAAACATGTTATGGATATAATACCTATAGGCATTTAGCAAGAGTGAAAGACAACCATGTTAGGAAGAGCTAGCGAGTCATCTTAAGGCGTATGATTTTCCTAAATAATGGTGACGAGTGAGTCCACATTCTTAGATAGTAGCCAATTATGGTTTTCCTCAATGTTGACATGTGTTGATGTCATTAGTTAACATATTTTATATAATATAAGCAAGGTAAAAATCCGTATTTTATTAAACTTGTATTAATGAGACATAATTTAGACGAAAAAATTGTGAATTTCAAAAGTGTCATTACCAACATTTTCGCAATACAAAATTGGGTTCCAAAAGTGGCAATATTGGTTTTCAAAAGTATAATTTTTTATTAAAAAATGTGAATTTTGAATAATTTGGAACCCAAAAATTGCAATTTTCAATTCCAAAAATGGGAATTTTGAAATAAAAATATGTCAATTTCAATTCTAAATGTGGGAATTTCAATTTGAAAAGTGTCAATATCTAATTGCTACACTGTATATTTAGATTTCAATATTTTGGACTTTTTTTAATATGTATATATATCTAAATTCAAGATTAGTGTAAAGTTCTCAACATATTATGATTGTATGAAAATGCATAATATCACTATGACACTCATTGTTATGTATATCAAGATTGAAGAGATGTAATAAAATAAAAACAAGTGAGACAACAATCCTTGTATTGTAGAGTTGTAATTTTTAATAAATATTTAAGGTAGCATCATTGAAATAAAGTTCCATTCATTAACATCATTTTGACTCTCAACATTATGCTCCATCTATTCTTGGTGTGCCTTAACTGTCGCAAGGCCCATCTCAGTGATTTTTATTTTCTCTCATGTCCATTGTGCCCTTAGTGACCATATCCATGTGATATTATTAACATCAATAAACATATTTTCTTTTGAACCAACAATCCATTGTTGTTTTTTAATCAAATATTTTATATACAACCCTTTTTTAACCTTTGATGTTCTAGTTGGCTTCCACCATTGAACCTCTACTTTGTAAGGCTCAATGGTGGTATCTAAATCTCGCTAAACACTTCCTTTTTCCCTACCCAAACAATATCACGCAATCTAGACATGGTGATTGTACTATGAGCATTTGTCTCTCTACAACATTATGCTTTGGAGAGAATGGATCTCTAGTCCTATTACATAGAGGTCCAATGTAGTGATTCTCAATTGTGGGGACATTTTCCCTTAATTGTGCTACCATAAATTCATGTGAGTACTTTATAGGAGTGTTATTTTGTATTTCATGGATTGTGTATGGCCAAAAATTAGTTGTTGAGTCCTCAATGCTTTGAAAGAGAGTGTTTGAAGCTCTGTATATAGTTCTCTCAATAAATTATGTTGGGATGTCAATATTGTTATCCTACCTTATTAATCTCTTTCTTCCATAATGAAACTTATTTTCTATTCCCCTTTTTATTTCATCCATATCCAAATGTATTTTTACCTGTAGATTTAACAATTAAGGCTACCCCATTGGTAAGTTGACATTTCCATTACGTAAAGAATGCCACATATTAATAGGAGGTGATCACTTTTCATTTAGAAGTGAGGCTTTATATTCCATAACTAGCATTCCATCAATCAAATGGAATTTGAAGCATTGACATCTTTTGGTACAAGTGATCTTGAAGTTACCATCCAAAAGGAGTGGTTCCACAAAGTTCTTGAATTAAAAAAATCTTCCATTAAATATGGAACATAGAAATTGTGATCCTCATATGTCTTATAAGTGTCCATCATCTTTGGGAATGAGAATATGTATTTTTTCATAAATTTAGTTGATAACCTCTCATATGTTCCATCTATGTTGGCATGTGTGTGTCCATAGGGAGCAATCAAAGTTCAACAATTTCAAACACACCCTTTGATGTTAAAAGGGATAAAAATGAAAAAACATAGCGAGTTTTTTTATCATCCACATAATTATTCATTTGTAGTGATAACATTAGTGTAAATTTTATATTTGACCTACAAAAGTTTGTATTTTTTTTTAACAAGAACATGTAATCTGTATTGTATAAAATGATGGTTGTAGCAGTGTTAAACCTAGCCAAGAATTACAACTTTCTTGAGTTCAGTATTATTTAGCTAAAAAAAAGAGGGAATGTGCTTCCTTAGAGAACTGATGTCTTTCAAAAATTTTACATAAAGAGACTCTCCCTACCTAAATTGTATTCTAGCCTATGATCAAAGAAAAATAACAGGTAGTCATTTCTTCAACCTAGCTAATGAGGCTTTAATTATGTGTCCATAAGACCTTCAGATTCATCCTGGTTGTTTACACATGGTTGTCGTTGGGGTTTCTCTACTTCACATGATGAATGAGATCCTTTTGAAGGGATAACTTCAAGCTGACACTAGATTTTTTCTTAGGGACGTTGATTTTATCTTCCTAGAAGACGAGTTTGGTTAGTATGTTGGTTGAATTTCCTAAGTGGTAATTCCAATTCCTTGTCGCATCATTCCTCTCTCTCCTACATCGATTCTTGAACTAAGTGTGATATTCTTTGATAGTTTCAATTTCTCATTGTTGGAGCTCCATGTTGGTTTTAAGAGCCTCTAATTTGTAAATGTTGCAATCACATACTGGTTGGCTTCTGTGCCACATGTTGGACCAGCTGTAGAGTTGAGAACTGGTGCATGGATGTTGTGGATGCTAGAGAGGGGGGGGTTGATTGATTATCAAAGTGAATATTTTCACCTGTAGATATTCATCTAAATAAAACTCCATATGAATGTCATCCTCAATACTTCATGCCTTATCCATCACCAACTCCTGCAATAATGAGATAATTTGTTGGTTTTGATCCTGAAGGATAAGTGAATTAACTTGAGGGGGTAATTTCCCCATAATTATGCTGGATGGAATGAAAATCCCACATGTGAATAAGAGTCGTGAAGAGAGTTCCTTGAATTCCTTCATGCAAATGGGTGATTTCAATTGCGATATGTTGTATGAAATGCGTGGGGATGACGCGGGGATTTTTTTTTATGTTGATTTTGTTTCATTGTGGCCAGATGTATTTTCTAAGGTGGAGGGGAGGGTCACATCACTCCCCTTGTCAAATTTTTTGGAATTTACGTGTCCTCCAAAGTATATCTTTTCATTAGAATTTTGAATTGACACATTTATCAGTCCTCTTGTATCCACTTTGCTAAGGTAAGTAATTGCTTCATTTTCCCCTTTAACCATATTGCTAAGGAAAGTAACAGATGGTGATTGCCTCTTTGTCCTTTATAACCCCTTGGCTCGATGACTTATCTCCCTTGGAGAGATAATTTTCCTCCTTGTTTTGATGGCATACAATGTGGAAGTATTCCACAAAGCAAAATTTTAATTCCTTGATTTCAATTCTTTGATAGATTCTTTGGAAACTAGACTTAGGGTTGTACATGATACCTCTTAGACCTTTTATTAAAAATTATGAATCTCATACCACGTTAATTCTACAGGTTTTTTATTCAGGTATCTGTGTCAATCATATGAATGCAACTAAGATCTCTTCTCGATTGTTTTTCTTGTGACAGAGTCTCCATGAGTTTCTATGTTCATGTTGTCCCTCAGGTTCGAATATGACCCCCCTACACCTGCCGCCCTTTGGTTTCCTTTAGATGCTCCATCAAAAAATAGAATGAATTTCGCTTGTCGGTGCTTCCATTGTGCAAATTCTTGATCCAAGAGTCTTAATTTCCAACGATGTCTATTCTACCTAATTAAGATCAATAATAGAACTTGGGTTTTTGTCCTTGACAAATAGGAAATTAGAGAGAATAATACAACCTAGAGAATGGAATCTCGTTGGTGGGAGGTATTTACCTTGGAAAATTGCTTTGTTTCTCTCCATCCAAATTTCCCAGTAGATAAATTTGGGTATTTCTTTCTAAAGGTGCACAAGGATAGGTTTTTGATTGAAGCTACTAGCATATCTATGTTTCTAGTGGAGGAACATATCATCCCAATTCTTAGGTGGAGAATGATGATGAGAGATACTCTTGTACAATTGGGCCCAAAATTTCATGGAGAATTCACAATCGAAGAATAGATGATTGGAAGTTTCTGAAGCAACTTTGCATGGGGAACATCTAGAGGGACCAAAAATACCTCTCTTGTGTAAATTTTTCGCCATTAGTAACTTTCCTTGAACATGATCCAACAAAATGAATTTTTCTTAGGAAAAAAATTATCCATGCCATATTAAGGCCAATAATTTGGATCATGGGGGGAGGGGGCAGGGGAGTCTACAAGAAGGTGTTGGAAACCTCTTTTGACATAGTAGTTTGCATTTCCCCAACATCTTTCATAGAATACGTTGGAGTCAATAGGTGTGCATTCATATAAGAGATGATACAATTTAGGAACCAAAGATTGCAAGTGGGGGGGAGGGTGGAGACACTTCCAACCGATCCACTTACCATTTTCTACCCATTGTGAATAATATTCTAATTTAATGAGCCTCTACCATGTACTCTAGTTCTTGAGAGGTGTAGTTCCTCGATTTTCCCATAGATTCTTTACCCATTATGATATCTGTCCAAATATTGATTGAGGTTCCATTCCGTGGGTACTAGGAGATCTTATCTTGAATTATAGGGGCTACGGATTTGAACAATTTCTAGAGGGAGGATCCTTAAATTATATTTGGGAGCACAAAATGTAAAGACACAATTTCGTAGGTTCTCTAAGATATCTAGCTATTACAACATTTTTCCACCATTTTGATTGGCCTATTACTAATCCCCAGACTAGTTTTACTCCCAGGGTCATATTCATCAGAGAGGTATCTCGAATCACTAATCCTCCTATGTCAAATGGTTGGAAGAACATGTTCCAATTGATGAGATGAATTTTTTGTGTGTTAGTTTTAACTCCTTCCCAGAGAAATATTTTAATGCTTCTGGATGTTTTTTTTATTACTCCTTTGGGTTCTAGCAGAGATGCACATTGAAAAATGTTTAAGGAATAAAGGATAGCCTTAATTAAAAAAATTTACTTGCAAGGTTGAGTCAACAAGCTCCCTATATTTGAATGTACTTTACCATTTTCCCAAGGACTTCGCTCTAGACTGGGGAAGAAGGGGGATTCAGAGAGATTGGCATGCCCAAATACTTGAATGAAGATCATTTTTATACCACCTAAATCCGAGGGCCCTTGAGATTTTTGAAGGGAGGTTTCCTAGTAGATTCCATCTCTATATTTGACTCTTTGTGTTGTTTATTTTACCTCCTAAGGTAGAAATAAACTAGTCCAAAATTCTCTTAAATATTCTAGCTATTATGATGGATGTGAAACTAAGAAGTAGGGTATCATCTGCAAATTGTGAATGGTTGATTTCCTTTTACCCTCTTGCTAACTGAAGGCTAGGGAGATGTCCCAAACATCGTTTTTATTCCAATTTTCTACTAAGAGATTCCAGCATAATAATGTTGAGAGAGGGAGAGAGAGGGAAGCCTTGCCTTAACCCGTCGTTGGATTGTAAAAATTGGGTTGGTATTCCATTGATCATTGGAGAAATCCATGGTGAGCCAATACAGGCTTGAATCCATTCTAGAAACTCTTTCGAGAATCCAAATTTTCATAGCACTGAGAAGAGGAAAGCATGCTTGACTCTATCAAAATAATTTTTATATCTAATTTGATAACAATTCCTCTTTCTTTATTATTTTGAGTGGTGTATTATTAAACTAGAGTTATATTATCAAATATTTTCTTGTTGTCCATGAATCCCCCTTGATTTTATAAAATTAACTTTCCTAAAAGTGGTTTAATCCTGCTAGAAATAATTTTTGTGAGGACCTTATCGGATGAGTAACTAGTTATAGAGGGAGATAGGTATGAACCTAGAGAAATTGGAGGGATTGGACTCCTTCAGAATGAGATCCAGGAAGTTCAAGTTTTTTTCTCCCCTCACTTTTTTCTTCTTCAAAGTATAGTTGAGAATCCTATTCAAATCATATGTGATTGTCTCTGAGAAGACTTTAAAAAATTGTATAGAGAAGTCATATGTCCCCAATCCCTTATCTTGTACCAAACCCTAGATGGCTTGGAAAATATCTTATTCACTAATTTTTCAGAGAAGAGTTTCATTTTCTTCCTTGGTTATGGAGGCTAGGATGTTTTCCAGTAGAACTTGTTGGTTTCCTTATTCTTCCTCCTCATAGTATTGTGAGTAGAGTTTCCCATAGTGAGTCATTGTTGCTTCCTTGATCTAGGAAAAATATTCCATGGTATATCATGTGTCCAATTGAATTTTTTGGCTGGTGTTGTTTTGACATCTCTATTGTGACTTGTTATGAAAGTAGGCAGTGTTGGAGTTTCCTAATTTGAGGCATATATTTTTTTATTTAAGTCTCCAATCCTCGTATTCCTTTTGAAAATCTACATGTAAGTTTTGATAGGCTTCCCTTTCCTTTTGTAGGTGAATTTATATCACTTCGTATACTTCTATATCCTATTGGAGAGTTTCTAATTCCCTCATTCTCAAGGTTCTTTCCTAATTTGGGGGAGAGTATGAAAGCTTTGCCCAAGATTTTAAATCCGATTTGACTACTCGCAATTTGCTCTCCCAAGCAAAATTTGGGGAACCTTGAATGGAGGTTTTGCAAGCTTCTGTAATGATTGAAATGGTTGAGGCATTATTCATCCATAAGGGGTTGAAGCAAAAAGGAATGGGTACAAAGATTTGGGGGGAGGTTAGGGTATAAGAGATAGCTTTATGATTATAGATAGTGGAAAGAATAATATTGGAGGATATGGAGAGGGGTAAAATAAGAAAATTATTGTGGATAAGAAAGTGATTCAAACGTATTGCAATGTGGCCAAGCCTAGAACGTTTGTTTCTCCAAGTGTACTTTCCCTTGGGGGGTTTGAAATTAAAGAGATCCCAATTAGAGATGAGATCTTCCATCATCTCCTGCATTGGGTCTCTAACACAGTCCAACCACCCCCTCTTTTCTAAATTTTGTAGGATTTTATTGAAATCCCTAGCTACTATACATGTTGGAAGATCTAAATTGTATTTAAAGGATAGAAATACCTCCAATATTCAAATTTCTCCATATATCTATTAGACATATATAGATTAATAATGTGAATTTTATGGCTAGTTTCCCTACTGTGAAAAATAGTAAGTGATTTGAGTAAAAAATGACCTCAATATCAAGTTGAGATGAGTCCCATGGGGTCATGATGCTTCTTGATTCCCCTACTGAGCTTATAGTTTCTCACTAACCATTTTGAATTTCTTTTTTCCCTATTTGTATGGCTTTTGATTCCTCCATTTTACTCTCGTGGAGGAGAATTACAAAGGGATTCTCATATTTGGTAAGGTCTCTGTAACGCCCCCTCTCTAAACCTTTGATTTTATGTAATTAATTGTAATAAATTATTGCCATGATATGGCATGCAAACAATGTAAATGTATTAATGATCAATCGAAAATGACAACAATTGAATATGGGGGGGTGAAGCCTTAAAAGTAATCGACATGATACTACCAAGTGAAAGAATGGGAAACCTAGAGAGGGGTTCATTATGATAATATGACCCAATGCCCCTTTGCTGAAATAATTGAATTGGAAATAAAATAATATTTCCCTTAGCCCTAATTTCAAGGAAAATTAGTTAATAGGGGAGGATTGGTGGATGAGAAACCAACCACCCTTAATGAATTGGAGTATGGAGGTCTGACCGATATAGAAGCAACTTTCATCGAGAGGATTGCAGGAAAGACCTCATGAGTTCCCATCATTGAACTCATGGGTTCCTTCTGACAGAAGGAAGGGGACAAGATGATAACCATCATATGATATTATATGCATGGAACGCATGAAGGGGCAAGAGGAATAGAGTTTTAGAGAGAAATAAATGGGTTGCAACACTGGTCTGATAATCTAAGAACCCATCCTAAGTCGATAGGTCACGATCTGGATGTTGGGAAGACTTTTGATAAACCTCAAAGAGGAACAAGCTAGGAGAGGTGACCACAAAGAGTTCCTTGGTGGTATCATGACTTGGCACTAGGGTGGCCTGATATGGATGTGACTGAGCTTGAAGAGTCTATCTTTTTGTGGAAAGGAAATCACCCACAGTCATTTGGCTGACTACATCTTGTAATAGATAAGTAATCCTTATGACCCGTGTATTGAGAAAGTAAATTAGATGGATGCCTATGAATGTGCTATATTTGTGCATGCTTGAAAATGATGAAAATAATGTTGGTTCCTTGGTAAGTTCTTTCATATGAATGACCATGTTTAGTGTGAGTCCTCATATTTGAAAATTTTTGGAACTATATATTTGAGCTTCCTATGTGTGCAACAAAGTATTTGCAATAGTGTGATTTATGTGAAGAGAATACACGTAGATAAATTAAGAGATGCATAATAATATTAGGATAAATAAAATACTATAATATTGGCATGTTGAAGGTAAATGAAGGTCGATAAACCTTGTGTTGATTCCCCTCTCCTTAACACGAATGGTTATGGGGAATAAAATGTTCACATGAGTTCCAAGTAATAGGCTTCATGCTTGTTGTAAATGGGATAGGAATCTCAAGCCCTGCATAATCCTCTTTTGTGGAAGTTGAAGGGTTGTGGGATGTAAATATTCATCCGAGGAAGGTGAGAAACATCGTAGTAGTTTCCTGAGTAAGGTGAAGGACAAGACACCCGATAAAAACCTTGGAAAATATTTAGAAGTTTCCCTTGAATGGATAAGTCCAACTTTCAGGCTCTAAACATGAAGAAATATTGTGTGTGATTCGAGATACAACGCAACCATTGAATTGGCTTAGAAGATATATCCTAACCCTTCGACAGATAAGGCTATGATGCCTAGAGAGGATGCACCCTGAGTCAATAGGAGCCATTAGATTCTCCAATGAGATGTCTAGGAAACTCCTGGACCATAGATGAGAAACGAGAGTTTATCGAAGTGTGAGGTCATAAGGGACTCTGATGGGGATGACTCTGAGTTAAAGTGATCCATTGATCTCTCAAAGTGTGAACCATAAATAATTGTGACCATTGATCATGAAGGAACCATAAGAGTCAGTGTTCGGAGTGTCCTTCGTTAAGGCACTCCGATGAGAGAGGCTCGAGGGACAATATGGACCATTATTTAGAATAAGGTGAGATCAATTCTCAGTATTAGAAATTTGTAGGGCCTCGTCTAAGTGAGGCTAAGAGGGAAGGTGACATATTGTTGACGTCATGTTGACGAGGAATGTCTACATGCCCATGGGTAATACGTGGCAACCTATATTTGGTTGAAGGAATTAGGAGTGGGTCCCTATTGAGATTAGATCCTTGAATAGGAACTTTGATTATAGAGTGTAATATCTGTGGATGGAGATTAGGTTTTCAGAATTATTTTTCATGGGGTTGATGAGGGACATAGACGATAGAGCTCCAAGAATGAACCCAAGCCATTAGATATATTAGAGTGTCTACAAGAAAGGATCTGAACCATCGGATCCAAAGTAGTGCTTTTCGTCAGAGTTTTGTACTCGGAGTAATCTAGGACGCCGAGGTGTATGAACTTCGATGGTAAGGCTCTGACGAGGTATTTTGACCATAGATTAGCTAGAGTCTGAGAAGAGACCTCGGCCACTAGATTTGTGATCCTTACCGAAGGGAAATAAATGAGGACGATGATGTCATGATGACATGTAATACCAGCGTGGAAGCTTACACGTCCCTAATTAGGATGATGCATGGCAATATTCAATTAACCAATAGGTCAAGTGTGGACCCTGTTGGGTGAGAAGGGACTCAAAACTCCAATTTAATTAAGGGCTTAAGAGGATGGCATGGATAGTGCCACATGTCGAGCATAGA
Source organism: Picea glauca (assembly GCA_000966675.3). NCBI lineage: Eukaryota > Viridiplantae > Streptophyta > Pinopsida > Pinales > Pinaceae > Picea > Picea glauca. The sequence continues at coordinate 1,091,486 of JZKD02S1672782.1, forward strand.
AGGTTCCACGTGGCATAGCAATTTGGTAATTGTAGGTGATATTCTATGATAAATATGGATGCCACATGTCAGGTGGAAATGTTGCCACATGTCATGCCGAGATGACATCACATGTGAAGAGGATTTGGCACACATAGGTGAAAATACAAGAAAATATGGGTCTTGCATCAAATTTTGAATGGTCGACAAGGCTCTGTGGTGGTTGAGAACGTCGACAATGATGAATCCATCAACGATGTAATTTGAGTTGTTGATCGGTGGTGGTTCATATTTAATATCCATCGTAGATTTTCGAAAAACCCTTTATAGGTTATAGAATGGATGACAAATTCATGAGTAACGTGGAATGTTAGCGCATCCGGAGGACAATAAGTGTTCACATATGATTTTTTGTAAGGTCAAGGGTGGGCCGTGTTGGGTGAAAAACATTGGATGGGTGTTTATAATCACCAACCGTCTTAATTATGGGTAGAGAGATCTATACCATTAGTCACATATTGAAGGTTTGGAAAGGCCATTTGTTAGTTGAGAATTGTAACGAACCTGCTTAAATAGATGTATATGATTATTAATTATAATTAATTTAATAATATAACTGTTCTAAAAGATTAGCTAAACCATAATTATTTCTTAAAATAACATTAACTAATTAATTATTATTAATTAGTTATTCATGATTGTCAATGATTAATTTAAGTATTAATTAACTCATTAATTAATAAGGTAAATAAATAAAAGGAGGATAATAAATTATATTATTAAATTAAGTTACGTACCCGATAAGGGATAACATATTAACTACAAGGGATAAGATATTAAATAAAGGGGATAAGGGGCATTAAAGGGAAAGGATAAGAAGGTAATAAATGGGTTAGGTAGGGAGTAAATGAGGGGGGGAGTCGGTGAAGGAGGAATATGGAGGGGAAGGAGGTTGACGGGAGGTCATTCTACGGGAGGTTGGGGATGGATTTTGGCAGCTCAGGGATTTGCAGAGAGAAGTGAAATTTTGAGGTGGGATTGTATCAGTCAGGCACTAGGGTTGCTGGAGGTTTTGGGCACGGGGGCCAGGATATCCATATGATATCCTGGAGCTAGGAAGTTACCTAGTTGGCAGGGAGGAACTAGGTTTTGGGCAGTTTTTTACAGTGCAATAGTGGTCAAGAAGGCATTTGGACAAACGGAGGGTTATTAGCATCAGGTTCAGGTATTTAAAATTTTGCAATTGTTTTTAATCTGTTATTAAATTTATTATTCATTGTTAAATTTACATGCGTACGTGTTAAAATATTTTGGAATTATTGAACTTTCATAAACCTAGTAGAAGTTACTGTCTGGTTGTAGAATTACTAGATGTTAAATTAAATTCAGCCATTACATTTGGTATCAGAGCCTTTGTTTGAAATTTGGGCCTAAGGGCCAAAACACCAAGCGCTAAATCTAGCCACGCTTAACCTGCAAACAAAACACAAAACTTTTAATTAAAAAAAATTAAATAAATAAATAAATGCAATACGAATTTTAACTACTAGGGTTGTTACAAATGCGGAGCGTAAGCCATCTTTTACTCGTAAATGTTTTCTTGTAGAACAAACAGTGAAAAATCTTTACAGTTATACATGGAAGTATAAATTACTGGTGAAAACATATACACTTTATTGGGAATACATTACAAGGTAAGAGCTTATGCGTCAATTTCACAAGAAGGCCATTTGTTCATCCATATTTTCAGTGCTATCCTCCGTAAACGACAAAATTCTTGAGATATCTTACCAAATTTGCCTAAATTGAAGGGAAAACCTTCCTAATAAAGATTGGATTTAAATAGTGTAGTAAATACCGAAATTACTGTCTAACTTTTAACAAATTTACTTGAACTCAACTCCTCTCTGTTGGTATATTGATGGTTGACATCTTTAGCCTAAATGAAATGGTCAAACTTGGATTTTTAGATTGGTCGTTTTATTGGTGATTAGATTTCATATCTGTCAGCATGGAATCAGCAGTTAAGGACCTACCTCTTGATCATAGCAAATGGGAAATGACACACTTGAATAGAGTTGTCTCTGCCAAGTGCACATCCCTTACTAAGACTTATTGTTGATGTCTTTCTTGACTGAAAAAATCATGATTATGCGAAGATGTTAGCTTGCCAAATATTCTTGGATACGATATAGTCTTCTGTTGAAATTTCTCAAGTCGTGGTAAGCCGACGCTGCACTCAAATAATAATTAAACCCTAGATAGTTAAAAAAAAAAAAAAACTGAAACCTATCAAAACTGCAATCTCTGAATACAAGAATCTACTAACATATAGCTACTGAAAACTACGATCAACTCTAAACCTAACCCTACTTGTTGAGAAAATGAATATTTGTCCCAAACTTCCATAATATCATACTTCTATGAATTTCTGGATAAATTAGAGCATTGTATTATTGGCAAGTGAACTATTCAAACATTATAATCAAGAATCAATAACCATGCAACGGCCTTAATTTCCGTGACTGGCATAAAAAAAAAAACTTGGTCCTTAAAATCCTTTCCAACATCAATCAAAATGTAGTGATGATTTTCGTCTTCTTCGTGGTCAATCAAAAGCGAAGGATTGCACCTATAATTTCTATTGGTTTCAGGAGGGCTCGACATTACCTTGTGGCAAACTTCACACGGAGGATCCGATGGCTGCATCAGGCACCTTGGAGTCGACACTCCAGATGAACATCTGGTTCCCATGAATATCAAAGCAGATCCTTCACCAGATCGAACCCCGTTAGTATCTCCATTACTGAAGCACTTGTCTGTATCCATTTAGATCTGGGAGCGAGTCGAACCTGTGATGCCCATGCGAATATATTGAATCAAATTGTCAGTTTAAAGACTCCACTGAATGTGTCTGGGTGAGGATGATTTATAGAATTCTATTTTGTGAAACTAAGTAAACGCAGAGGGAGCTGGTTGGAACGAAGATACCATAATCATTCGTTGCCAGACCTTAAAAATCATTTTTTTTTTCATAGGAAATTGAATATCCACCTTAATAAAAATGCACTTGGAGGAATTTATAGCATACCAGACAGAAAAAAAATAAAAAAAATTAAAAAAAAATAAAAATAAGATAATTATGTAGCAAACAGAAACCCTTTCCGGTCAATTTTTTTTCATGAATCCAGGCAGGAATTTTCTTTGAATTTCAGAATTGCAGATTTGCATTGCTGAAATTGCAATACTAAGGTGAAAATAGGGTTTTTAAACTCAAATGAAATTCTCCAAAGGGGAGAAAGAAATCCTTAAGGTCTCCGTGAAAATGGAACTAACTACCAACTTGGCTAGACGCAGTTTGTAAAATCTAGAGACCAATAGAAAGCAGATGAACAGTAAGCATACCAGAGACTTGCATTTACTTCTGGATTCAAAATTATCCTGCATGGCGAAAACAAACCAGAGGACGTCTCTTGTTTGAATCCCAGGCCATGGCTGACTGTCTGTGTTCTATGCCAAACCAATACTGAAATTCCTCAACTTTTTTTTGTGTCTCAAATCTGTCACCCTAGAAACGAGTTAAAACAGAAGGAGATTACGGCTGTTGAAAGATGCTACCAGTGCCATATTACAAAGAGAAAATAAAAAGGGAAATCACTTTGCTAAAAATAGAAAGGGTGCATTTGCTGAAGCATACAAGCTAAGTGCTCAGAACAATGGCGAGGATGTGAGCCATGGCAGGCGAGAGGCGGCAGAGGAAAGAGGCGAAAGTGAGGCAGTGTTAGGATTAAGGAACAACTTAGGTGTTTGGTACTGAGAGCCGGAGGCCGGGCACGTGGGCCTCATGCCAGAAGCCCGACCTTAAAGG
>JZKD02S1672782.1:1107246-1118896 GCA_000966675.3 Picea glauca
TATATATATATATATATATATATATATGAATGGATGTGTATTGAGGCTAGAGAGCCTATGCAACTATGAGGTTAGTGGGATGGGACATAGATAGGCCACTACGCCTATTCATGTAAATATAATCATGGTTATTAATATAATATTGCATCACTATACCCAGACAGACTTAGACGAAAAGAAATGGGGGGTCGATTCCACCAGAAAAGGGAAAAGGGGGTGAGACGTAATTCTTAGGGAATATTTTTATAAAATTTGTGGAAAAGTGTAATGCTAGATAATTATTTTATCCTAATTTTTCGAGGGTAGGGAACGAGTCACCAAGTTGCTTAAAGCTACTTCTGAAGGTGACAAGTGTCAAGTGGAAGACATGAAATATATATTGTTTGACTTAGTGTGTTTTGGGCGATTATGAGATTATCCATTATTGAGGAAGAAATCATGTTTTGGAGGCTCTCGTGAGCAGAAGTGAGTCAGATTCTATTGAAAATCCGATTATTACCTTATCTGCACAGAGAATATTGTAAGGAGTTGTGGGGTTGTAATTGGAGTTTTACTTTTGAGGGGACAGGTTGACACACCGTGAGTAGTCTCTCTGGGTGAGAAATTGGTTGTTGTGAAGTGGTTGTCAGACCCGTGAGCATACTCTCTAGGTGAGATTTTTTGCTGAGAGTTGTTCCCTAGTGCATTGAGCATTAGTCACAAGGCTCATAGACTTCTTTTCCTACGTTTTGTTGGTAACCCTACGAAGGGAAGTGGGGCAGCCAAAGAAATGTTAAGCAGAGAAGGGCCACACTTCCTTGGGTGTGGCAGGTGCATGGGGAATGAGAGACTATGGACTAGTTGCAGTAGTGGGCACCTAGGACTGAACAATTATGTTGATCCCTTCAAGGAGTGATCTATGGTCTCCTGCAATACCTCACTGGTGAGCCCATTTTTCTTTTCATATTCTCTAGGAAAATCCAACAATGACCTTTCATTTTCTCTCTCAACCATTTCATAAAATTCAAGAGGATACTTGAATGATTCTATTCATAACCATTCCTTTCGGTTTTCATTTTTATACTATAATCTTATGATAAGTTATACCTCTAAATGTTCAAATTTTTTTGAACATTCAATTCAATTTCCATGAGGATTGAGGACAATAACATGCATTATGTGATATTTGAATAATATAGGCTCCCTTTAGCAGAAATAACTCCAAGTTCCAAAGAGATGACATCCATGTTTTAGATGGGCATTGTCCCAAAATTATTGGAGAAGGATATTCTTTCTTCAATATAATCCCAAAAACTTCCTTAAAATTGTATCACTTGAGTCCACTAATCATTTTCTCTTGATCAACCATCCAAGAACTTTTGACACAGTTCTAGAATTTTCTTTTTAAAAGTAGGATATTCTACATCATGGTTATACTCTAATCAAGTTTATGCAATGCACTTTATACCTTTATCCGAAAGGAGAGAGCCGACTGTTTCACTTTATACCTTTAGGGGTCTTGCTGGTCTTTTTTTTAAGTCATTGTCATCAAATTGGTGTATGAGATCTCCTCCAGTGATTTGACTGGTAAAGTCTACAGAGGTATACATACCCTACTCTCTCTGGATTTGAACTTATGACCTCTTAGGAGGAAACACATGTTCTTAACCATTAAATCCACTCAAACTGATAATTTTGAAAGCTCTTCTAAAACACAAATAAAAAATATCTAAAACATCATCTTGAAGTATTGATTACTTCTTTCACTCTCGAGGTGTGGTATTGATTATGTCTTTCACTCTCGAGGTGTGGTTTTGTTGATGCTCTCATTTCATGTGTTACCTTTACTCTTCTTAAAAATTGATTGATTAAGACTCCACGAGAACTGCTTTAATAATTGTCTGCATGTTTCCGATCAATGCGAGATTGCTGAGTATGTCGGCAGCTTATCCTACTTGTTTTTTCATAGCGTTTGCACTCTTAACATAGCTATCCTGAAATGAAATATGGACGTTTAATAATGGAATGAGTGTGACTCAAATTTTTGAGCTCACGTCATGTAAATCGATTAGTGTGTGATTCAGTAATTCCAAAAACGAGTAGTTCAGATGTTTGATTTTTTGAGTTTTTAAGAGTATATTTTTTGATAAATTTTTATTGAAATTTGGTTAAAAAATGTTGGAATTTCAGATTTGAGTGATCAAATTTGTATAATTTAATTGTCTTGAAAATTTTTCAGTATTATGAATCCATTTATACATTCAAAAATGCAATTTAAATAACATAAAATAGAAATTTTATCAAATCTGTTTCTTCAAATTCATGTTGAAAAGTTAAAAAAAAATCATTCTTAAGCTAATGATCAACAGAAAAGTAAAGAATTCATTAAAAATCACACAGAACACAAGGTTTACTGTGGTTCACCCCCTCTTGGGTCTACACCCACAAATATTTGGCTTTTCTTCTCTTTTATTTATTTTGCTGCAAAATCTTGCGCTGCGCGGATTACATCTTCAGTACTACAATCAAAATGAGGGTAGGAACCCTCTATGTGGCTGACTAGATCACACCAGGCTCCTCAACCTATGACCTAACCCTCAAAGACAAGCTTATTCGACTCTTCTACAAGAATCATTACAAACTTGCTTACAATTGTCGAATGAACTCTTGAACTTCATGAACCTTTTACCTCTTGATCCACTACCTCGTGAGCCCCTTCAACTACTACCTCGTCAACAACCCCTGACCTCTACTTCCTAGGTCCTTATTTATACTACTTTACAGGCTTATAGTTGTTACAATATTTTTCAAAAACCCTAACCCTATCATGGTTAGACTTGTTTGTCTGCATGCCACATTGATTTTCCTCCTGCATGATGCTTTTTTTTTTTTTTTGCATGCTTCTTTCTTTCCACCTGTTGTGCACACCCCAAAGTTAAGTCTTCCTTTCCAAAAGTACGTATTTCCTCAAAATAAATCTCTCTCCAACAAATAGGCCTAAGCCCAACATAGATTTTCTTCCCAACATAGGTCTGCGACCAACACGCCCCCAACACTGACATGTGGCTCGTTTTGAGCCACTCAGGTGGTGTGCGCTCCTTGTACAACATTTTCCAAGTTGTGGAACTTCTCTACTAGTTCCTTTCCTCTTTTCTTCACCTGTGCAGTTTTTTCTGTTAGTGCCTCAACTATCTTCATTGTTATATGTTCCTGTAGTAATAATGCATTCTCTGAATGTTCTTGTGCCATGCTCATCTTCTCTTCCTCCAACTACACAATCATCTGTGTTGCTTGTTCCTATAGTAATGATGCACTCTCTCAATGTGCTTGTGTCATTCTTGTCTTCTCTTCCTCCAGCTGTGCAATCATCTGTGCTTCTTGGTCTTGGAGGGGCTCCAACTGGGCTTGTCTTTCTTGCTTATTTGTCTGTGTTGTCCTTAACTCTGCCTGTAGAGTCTTCATTTCCTAGGTTCCCTTCAAGCACTCCATAATGTTCATCATTTTCTTCCTTTTCTTTAACTCTTGTATGGCCATGCTAATTTTCTCCTCTTGTTGTTCCAACTGTTGGACCTTTTCATCCTATTCCAAAATGGTCCAAATTTACGTAGTTATGTCAAACAGTTTTGCGAATTTCCTTGCTTCCTTTCCCATCTCCACTATATGGAGTGAAAATTGTTTTTCTCTCTGTTCTCGAACCTCAGGAGGAGTCGTAGGATTAATTTTTTCTTTTAGATCCTCGATTTTCTTCCTATATCCCTCAATCGTCTGTAAAATGATTTTTATATTTTCTTATGCACTCCTCTTTGGTGCATGTGTGCTATCGAGGATGCAGTCGTATACTGTTGTTAGCCCACTGCTCTATCTTGTCAGTGCATTTTTTATCCTCCTCTTTCTCCAAGATCAATTGGTCGCAAGTGATTTGTAACATTTATGTGACTCCCCTACCCACCTCCAAGTTAGTGGCATTCGGAAGGGCTTTGGATTGTACTTCTTTCATTATACTAGCCCGGAGTCTCTGTAATGCCTTGGTGGGTATTTGTGCCATGACTACCTAAAAATGGTCATTTTCCCCCATGGGTTTCTGTGCAATCTCTTGATCCATTTTGACCATTTTTCATGTGACTATGAATGTATCCCTGCCTTGTACTACTAGTTGAATTGTCTCATCTTCTTCTTTCTATGCAGGGGTCACTCTGTCTTTTCATGTTGTTGCGTAGTGGTATCTGGTTCTTCCTGACTCTGTAATTGTTGTAGAGTTTCATGTAATTCTATGATTTTGGCCATGATATCTTCTTGTTGTGTCTCTACAACACGAACCACCTCTTCCCCCTTGTCCTAGACCTTGTCTACAATGAACTCAACATCATCCTCTGTCAAGGTGATGACTGTGTCTTCCTTGGTATAGTTCATATTTTTGCACGTCGCCTCTTCCTGTGCTATCTTCCTTTTTGTATGTGAGGGTTGCGCCCCACTCGTTGTGACATGTGTCCCCCTTTTTGGCATCCTACTAACTATCTCTCCTAGTCACTGTTGTTTTCCTCCTTGTTATTTTTGGCATTGCACTATTTCCCAACGCTTGAGTGTGTATTGTAGCCTTCCTAGTGTTATTAGTTGGGTTGTTATTCTTTGTTGAGGGACCTGCTTCAGAACGCCCCTTGGGCTTGGCGGATTGTGTTGCAGTTGGTTTTGTTGCTAGTTTTGCTACTGACATCTTCCATTACGTTGGTCAGTCTTTGATTACCCAGTCAATCTTTTCCCTTGTGATGCAGTATTGCATCTCCATCCATTCCTTATTTGGATACATTGTGGCCTAGATCCATATGTGGTGCATGGATGCCTTAAACCTGTCTATCCATTCAGTTTCCTGGACCACCTCTAAATGAATGTGTCACACATTGGCTATGCATTATTGTATCTCTTCTAGCAGCATTGCAAATACTATGTTATTTGACTACTGATTTTTATTGTCCTTAGCCTACCAGAGGGACTCATATATGTCCGCATAACACTTTGATTTCAGATCCAGAAAATTTGAATACTTTGGCTCCCACCATCTTGCCAAAGCTATGAGAATGATGAGCCAAGAATAATGGAACTCGGTTCCATTATCATGCACATCTTTGTAGTCGATCAAAAATTAGTTCAATAGGTATGATGTCCAACTGAAAATTACTCCCTTTGTGCACTACGTGGCTACTACGATGAATTTTTTGGAGCCTCTTCTTTCCTATACATCCTCAACAACTTTCAAGCCATGAGCTCGCTAGCGAACCTTGTCGCATTGTCAATGATATCTCTGAGAACAATGCCCCTATTCCCCCTGCTGGTGTCAAAATTTTCTTTTACCACCTCAATGATCTCCTTCTCATTATCCTTGTTGTCCAAGTACTCCTCTGGATATGCGCCTACTATAGGTAATCCTATAATCTTGGCGATCAATTCCACATCAACCTGTATCAGCCTATATATCCAAAGGATGTCACCATGTACCTAGGATAAAAAATATTTGACATAAAGCCCAACATTTTTACTGCTCCCAAAGTGTTGTATGTCCAGGAGGTTCATTATCCTAGAGTTGTAAATATCTGTTATCCACTGCGCGAGCTCCATTATTGGTTTTCCTATGGTTCTAATTTCCACTATGTTTTCTAGGTAGGCTTCCTCGACCAAATATGGAAATTTGGTTGCATCGCTCACATTGTGGTCTGAGTACCTAAGTTTAGGTACTTTTCTGAGCATGTCGTCCATAGTGACAACTGCGTATGGGAGGTAGAGAAGTGTAATGTATGTGGTGTCCTATGTCTTTCTTTTCTGTGAGATAATAGATGGAATTTCCTCTGCTCTTTATGTGTCATCTTCTTCCTAGTTGGTGATGTCCCCGACCAAGACCTCCTCTTTTTCATGACCCTACTATTGACCCATCATTTCATCAGGTTTAGCCGGTGTTTCAGGATTAGGGTTTGGAATATCATCTAGAGTCCTAGAACACTACCCTACTTCCCTGCATACCACTATCGATGTTTCCTCCTCAACCCGTGTCAATTTGATTGACTCTCTCTCAGAAGTAGTGACATCTTCAAGATCGATGATGTTCTCAGGCTCCCTCATCCTTTCCTTCATTCTTTGGCCCTGTCAAGTAACCCGTACATACTAGCCTGGAGCGCCAAAATTTGGTGGTGTCATCCTTTCTCTGATTTGAACACCCACTCTCTTCTTTGCACAATTATATCTAGGGAACACACTTGTCTCTTTCTGTGCTCCAAAATCAGTAAGTGTCAAACTAACACATGCTTTCTGAAATTTATAGACCCGGTCATAATTGTTTTTCACTTTTTCCGTTCATTTGTACCAAGTCCAATTTCTATTGTGCGTTGTATTTCTATGTTGTCGTAGTAATTGTTGCACACAAATTTTTTCCCACTTTCCTATTGTTAAGTCAACTGCTGCCTCTTTTTGTGTTTTTCTTCTTTTTCTATTTTTGTATTCATTTTTCTTCTTTTTTCTATTTTTGTATTCCTTTTTCTTCTTTTTCTAATTTTGTATTCCTTTTTATCAGTTTTATTTCTTAATATATACTATATTACACTGTATACATGAATTTCTTCCTGCGTTGTAACTTTTAAGAGTTATTAGGTCGATTGTCCTTGTACAGTTTCAGTCAACTACCATTGACCATTCATTTCATTTATATTCCTCCCAAGTCCTTTAGTTGCACATATACCCCATCTATGACCGTCTTTACTTCATATTTCCCTAACCAATGCATTCTAAACTTACTAGGGTGTTGCAAAAATTTGTTGTCATAGAGAAGAACTAGGTCTCCTTCCTTAAGGATTTTCTTTTTAATATGTCTATCATGCCAGGCTTTGTCCCTTTATTTTTGTACTTCTTTTTAAAGTCCTGCTAGGATCATGTCCTCTTCCATATCCATTAGTTGACTTAACCTCTCCTGTATTGTGCCTCTTTCTGTCATGTTGGTAATTGATGCTACCCACAGACTGGGTACCATAAATTCTAATGGCACCACTTCTTCTTGTCCATACACCAATCTGAATAGTGTTTTTTGTATCAAATTATTTCATGTGGTATTGTATGCCCATAGTAATGCTAGTATTTTCAAGTCCCAATCATCCATGTTAACATTGCAGATCTTAGTCAAAGCATTTTCCAAAATCTTATTGAAAGATTCTATTGTCCCATTTTCCTAAGGATGATATGGTGTACTCTTCTAGTGATAGACTTCAAACTCCTCAGTCATATCCCTGATAGTATTATTAATAAAATGATTTCCTTGGTCACTCATCAAAATCATGATACATCCAAATTTAGTAATCACTTGCTCAAATAAGAAGTGTGTTGTTGTCTTTGTGCTACAATATTTGATTGATGTTACTTCTTCCCATCTTGTTAAGTATTCAGTCGTACTAATGATATATCTTGCTCCTGAACTTTTTATTCATGGGTTAATAGGTCCAACAAAATCTATGGTCCATTTTTCAAATACCTGCAGAGTTACTTGTGGTCTTAGGGGCATCTCATCCCTTCTGTTGGGTTTTCCAAATCTCTGACAGACATCATAGTTTTGAAAATATTCCTTGGAATCTCTATGAATTGTTGGCCACCATAACCCTGCATGCAATATCTTATGTGTGGTATATTTTCTTGCATAGTGTCCTTCATTTGTACCTTCATGATCTTTTTTTAAAACCATGGGTCGTTCATGTTCCAATACACACCTTCTTAAAATTCTATATACACCCATCTTTTATAAATGACCTGCAATGAGTTGATAGTATGTAGCTTTGACTTCTAGGTCTTTCTTCTGCATAGTGCTAAAGTCCTGTGGCACAACTCATGTACTTAAGTATTCAATAATATCAATGAAGTATTCATCAACTACCTATATTGAAAATAATTGTGCATCAGGGAAGTTTTCTTCCAAGTTAGTAGGTTCTTCTCCATTGGTTACCCTCGACAGGTGATCAAATCCTACATTCAACATATGTGGTTTTTCTATCACTTCAAAATCAAATTATTGGAATAATAGAATCCATCTACAGATCCTCCCCCCCAACACTACTTGTTGACTAGATATTTGAGGGAAGAATGGCATGTGAACATTTTGTTGCAAAAACAGGATCGCAGAGCAATAAAATAAAATAAATGCGGAAATAAAACACGGAAGATACACAATACAATAGAGACACAGATAAACATGGTTCACCCAGTGTGGGCTACATCCACCAGAGACATTTGCAGGTCCGTCCTTTATTATTATCTAGAAAATGAAGGGATGCAACCTACAACAAACCCATTGTAACTTCCTCTTCTTTTTCTCACCGTCTCCTATCTCATAATACAATATTCACAATGATGCATAGCCACAATACATTTCCATCATAAAAGACAGTTTCCTTCTAGGGAAAAACCCTGTAACATAACTTCTACCATCAAATCTGTGACCTTATAATGAACAATCTATATTTACAATGAAAGTACAATATCCATTTACAAGGCATTTTTTCCTTCGAGGGCTTCGCCCCCGAACCCACATCGGTGGCATGTTTTCCCCCAGACCCTACAGAGAGGGTAACCCCCCTCTGCACTCCCCTACATGGAGGAGTGTACATTCTTCTGGGGTGTAAATTCTTCATGGGGTATAAACACGGCTGAAAACAAAGACCTTTGAATCAAGAAGATAATCAGGCTCCAAAACCAACACATTTTAAAGTGTTTACCCAATAAATAATGCCTGAAATTATAAAGTGCATATACCATGGCTAAGCCTTGTATTTATATTGTGTTGTGATTATGTTCTGATTCTAACAACTTCCTGCTTGTGAAGTCTATAGGATGGTCTATTTCCCCTGCTCTTGGCTGTGCCAAAATTGATCCAAGTGCTCTTGTTGATGCATCTACGTTCACATAAAATTTATTTTCCCAATCTAGAAATATTAATATAGGTGTTGTCACCATCTTTTCCTTTATAGTTTCCAATCCTCATTTCACTGAAATCTGGTGTCCTTCTTTAACAAATTTTCCATTGGTGCAGTAATCTGCGCATACCCCTTTATAAATTTTCTGTAATAGCGTGTATGTCCCATGTTGCTCTTAACTAGCGCATTGACTTTGGTGGTGGTAAATTCTTAATGAATGCTATCTTAGTAGGTTCAACCAGTAAACCTTGTTTATACACTATATGTCCCAACAATATCCCAAAAGGTGTACCAAAAATGTATTTCTTGATGTTTAATGATATATGGAATTTCCTACATCTTTCCAACATTTAGTCTTAACACTTCTACATGGTCATTCAAAGGAATATACATAGTCCAATAATCCAAATATACTTCTAGAAACGAATGTATGAATTCCTTAAAACTATCTATGAATACCCTTGAAAATATAGATGGTGCATTCTTTAGTCCAAAGGGCATGACTGTATGTTGGTAGGATCTCCATTCCATAGAAAAAGTAGTCGAATACATGTCCTCTATAGTCTAATACCTATCCTTGAATTTCATTGAATCTTGATTGGAGTTGCCAGGTGGAAATGTACATCCTTCTTGTGTCTGACCTCTATCCACCATTAGAAATCAGATCTAAACCTTGTCATTTCTCCTAGGGAAAATGAAACTTTCACTCCCCGACAACGACGCAAAAATGTTATCACTTCGTAAATTACCTTGGATGCGGAGGTAAGTCACAGAGGTAACCACGAAACCACTTTGGAACTGGAAACTAGCCTATACAGTTCAGAGAGGGATCTCTCTTGTCACTTAATATCTGACAGATATATTTTCTTGCTAAAAATAATTGGTAGGTTTTGATAATTGGATAGATTTTTAGAAGGTTTGTTGGAAAGGAGGTATGGTATCTCTTGGGAAATGGAGTCAACCCATAAAAACGAATGAAAATAATTACTGGTATGTTGAACTTCCAAAAGGAACAAACGCTAAATTAGGTGATGAACTTTTATTTTTTTAGTTTGTTATGTAGGGTGAAAGAAGATGGAAACATGTAACAGAATCAAAGCACCATGAAAGATGAATTCTGACCAGTTAAGAGAGGAAAAACAAATTTTAAATCACTTGAATCTAAATCACCATTTCGATGAATTTTAGAATTGGAAATAGTCGATTTAAACAAATGAAATGAAAATGAATAATGAGCAAAAATAAATAAATACAAAGACTATAGAAAAAGCTTCAAGACACCACCATTAGAATCTTTTTCTTGGAAAATTCTAGACTTCTGCGTTTATATTTCATTCATATTCAGAGAAGTTTTTTACAATATCAATAAAATGACTATACTTCTGCCAAATCACCCCCCTTTACATGAAAATGATACAAATATATAAGAGCTTATTGCCACTCTAGGCTGCCAGGAGTCGAACTACTTATTCCTAGAATTATGGATCTGGTTGCTTTCAAGGAGAATGACTCCTTAGTGATTTGTTAAAAATAGAAGATATGATTTTGACCATCTTAATGTAACATAAAATATATTTTAGAATCATATATCTTGAGAAAAAATCGACAATGTTGTTGTGATGAATCACCAAGTACATCTGGAAAGTATTTCAAGTCAATCTATGCATCGTTGCACAACTCTACCACCTTTGCGTAGAAAATTTGGGCTACTGTTGCACAAGTGCTACCTACAACATTTGCATAGAAAAATCTATTTTTTGTAACTCGTGCAGATCTAGGTGGCAACAAATGACTGGGGACCTGTATTTACCTCAAAACTCATATGCCTTTCACCTCATGTTGTCCTTTTTAATCATGTAAGTCTACAACATTTGAGTAGCGAGAACTCGCTACGCAAGTGTTGTGTATGACAGTTTACCCGTCAAAACAAAAGCTGTGCCCAGGAAATGTTGTATGTTGTCACCCTTGTGAAAACCTCTCTCCAACATCAAATTCATGTATCCCACAACTTCTACAACATAAACAAGAACTTGAGATGACCTCATATCCAAAAATACAAAACTGTAAGGCTTCCTCACTCATATCTCTGCCATTTCAGCAAGAAGGTCCAGATTATCTTTTCCTTCTTCATAAATTTTCATTTGTAACCTCAAGGACTTGTTTGTCTTTGTCAGTGAAATTTTTTTCCTTTTTAGATTCTATACCAAAAATGTAGGTGGACAATTTACACAACAAAACGGGGGGGTTAGGTTTTTCTATGTTTAACGTTAAGGGATTTCACTAAATGAGAGGAAGGATTTTTAGAAGGTATGCTAGCATGGAAAAAATGATCCTTAATATTTTTACACAACGAAAACAAGTGAACAGTGAATGTGTAGTGAAAACACCTACAACAGAGTTTGTGTAGCGAGAGAATTTGCACAGGGTTTACATAGCGAGGAAACTAGGTTTGTGTAGCATAGGGTTCTTTGAAGCTTTCTTTGAGAGGAAAATGGTTGATCACAAGTCGAGGATGCACACAAATGGACAAAAGATGGAAAAGATGCATGCACAAGTTGATATGGAGATATTTTGAAAGGTAAAGTACCTATTTTAGGTGATGAGACTTCCCAAGTTGTTTCAAGTAACTTGTGCAACAAATTTTCACAACGCACACATGTTTTCGGATGATAAGGTACAAATGACATGAGATGTGATCATTACCCTTTTTTTTATCTCATCATATGTGATGATGA
>JZKD02S1672782.1:1118946-1135494 GCA_000966675.3 Picea glauca
CACACACACACACACACACACACACACACACACTGAAATTCAATTAGGAATGCCTTGGTCTTCCCAAGACCAAAGTATGACTTTACAAACTTTGAACAAACTCCCAACTTTACTAAAAAATAAAGATGCTAACACTTCCTAATTAAGATCAATAATAGAACTTGGGATTTTGTCCTTGACAAACATGACATCAGAGAGAATAATACAAGTCATGGAATGGACTCTCGATGGTGGGAGGTATTTACCTTGGAAAATTTCTTTGTTTCCCTCCATCCAAATTTCCCAGTAGATGAATTTGGGTATTTCTTTATAAAGGTGCACAAGGATAGGTTTTTGATTGAAGCTACTAGAATATCTATATTTCTAATGGAGGAACATATCATGCCAATTCTAAGGTGGAAAATGATGATGAGAGAGACTCTTGTACAATTGGGCCCAAAATTTCCTAAAGAATTCACAATCGAAGAAGAGATGATTCGAAGTTTCTGAAGTAATTTTGCATGGGGAACATCTAGAGGGACCAAAAATACCTCTCTTCTATAAATTTTTCTCCATTAGTTACTTTCCTTGAACATGATCCAACAAAATGAATTTGCCTTTGGAAAAGAATATACATGCCATATTAAGGCCCATAATTTGGAGTGGTGGGGGAGGGGGCAGGGGAGTCTACAAAAAGGTATTGGAAGCTTCTTTTGACATAGTAGTTTTCATTGCCCTAACATTTTTCATAGAATAAGTTGGAGTCAAGAGGTGCAAATACATCGAAGAGATGATACAATTTAGGAACCAATATTGCAAGTGGGAGGAGGGTGGAGACACTTCCAACCTATCCACTTCCCATTTTCTACCCATTCTAAATAATCTTCTAATTTAATGAGGTTCTAACATGTACTCTAGTCCCTGAGAGGTGTAGTTCCTTGATTTTCCACAGAGATTCTTTACCCATTATGTTATCTGTCCAAATATTGATTAAGGCTCCATTCCCTCGGTACTAGGATATATTAGCTTGAATTATAGAGGCTACGTATTTGAACAATTTCTAGAGGGAGGATCCTTAAATTATATTTGGGAGCACGACATGTAGAGACATAATTTCCTAGGTTCTCTAAGATATCTCGATATTACAACATTTTTCCACCATTCTAATTGGACTATTACTAATCCCAAGACTAGTTTTACTCCCAGGGTGGTATTCATCAAAGAGGGATCTTGAATCACTAATCCTCCTATGTCAAAGGGTTGGAAGACCTTTATCCAATTGATGAGATGAATTATTTTGTGTGTTAGTTTTACCTCCTTCCCAGAGAAATATTTTACTACTTTTGGATGTTTTTTTTATTACTCCTTTGGGTTCGAGCAGAGATGCAGATTGAAAAATGTTTAAGGAATAAAGGATATCCTTAATGAAAAAAAAATTACTTGCAAGGTTGAGACAACGATCTCCCTAGATTTGAATGCACTTTACCATTTTCCCAAGGAATTTTCTCCAGACTAGGGAAGAAGGGGTATTCATTGAGATTGGCATGCCCAAATACTTGAATGGAGATCCTTTTTCTACCACCTAAAATTTGAGGGCCCTTGAGATTGTTGAAGGGAGGTTTCCTCATAGATTCCATCTCTATATTTGACTCTTTGTGTTGTTTATTTTATCTCCTAATGGAGAAAAAAACTAGTCCAAAATTCTCTTAAATATTCTAGTGTTTATGATGTATGCGACACTAAGAAGTAATGGGATGGCCACAGGATCTTGAAAACCATGAAAATCATTTCTTCTTGATGAGAAAAAACATAAAGACAAGCCTCTTTCATAAGTGTTTGTTGCTCTTGCTCTATTTCTTCAGTTCTAAGAACATTTTCAAATGAAATGGCAGCAATAAGTTTGTTTACTTTTCGATGTATCTCAACAAAAACATTCATACTTTCTTGAACATATTCAAATATGACAACCATATTATGTGCACCAAGGCTATCCTCTTCTTCATCAAACAATTCTGATTTGGTTTCATTAAACTTCTAGGAATTTGTTTGAGGACTGTCATTTTGACTTTCAAATGAATGAATGGACATAAGTTCCTGCTCATTATCTTCTCGCAAATGTGAAAAGCTAACATCATGCACTATTTCACAGTCTATATTTCCCATGGATGCATTTTCAAAACCGTGATCTTCAAATGAATCAAATAAAACCATTCCCTCTTCATTATCTCTCTGTATTTTTTATTGAAAAGTGGCATATGCAGTTTTGTTGCTTTCCTGAAGTTCTATGTCATTCATTTTTTCACAACTTGGATTTTCCATAGATGCACTTTCACAATCCTCATCCATGTCCAGGCTACTTAGAAATTGGACCACCATGCCATTCTTAGGGAAAGGAAGACAACTTTGAAATGCTTTGTCTTGCTAGAAATATTGTTGCGTATCTATATTAGTTTCAGGGGGAGGAAAAAAACCTTTAACAACAATTTCTTGATCGAATTCATCTTCCTTTTCAGGTTGGTAGCTGAGCATATGATGCAATTCTGAATTGAAATAACCTCTCATTTAATTAGCCACATGATCATTTAACAAACATGAAGGTTGTGGATATTCCTCATCAAGAACCATCTTCTTATGTAAAGCAGTGTTGTTGCAGTCAGAATTTCCTACTTTCTTTGTTACCTCATGATTTGATTTCAATGGCTCAAAGGAAGAAAAACATAATGGAAGATGTTTTTTACCTGAAAATCTATTGTACCCTGGATATTCAAAATCATGCCAGGAGGATGTATGATTTGAAACATTATAAACATTTTGCTTCAACATTTTGAAGGAAGGAAAACATAGTGGCAAGGTTCCTTCACCTGGTCCAAAACCTTCGTCATTTTCTTCATTGTTTTCATAGGCACATTTTTCAATCTCTTTGGATTGCTAAACACACTCATTTTCATATTCATCTTCGACCAATGGCTGCAATTTTGTACTGACAAGACCTTCCACATAATAGATAATAGGGTCATCAAACACATGAGAAGATTGCTGCAATTTATGGTCAATTGTTATTTGTGAATCGATGTGATTTGGAATCAACACACATTCATTTGCTTCAATGATGATCTTAGAATTTTATTTCAACAATTTAAATGAAGAAAAGAATAAAGGTAAAGAATTTCCTTCAACTGATTCAATATTTTCTTCTTTGAAAATGTGAAATGTAGGTTGATTGGTCTTATTACACTGTTGAAAAGGAGCATTTTCTGATAGAGAACATACAAGTAGTTGTTCTAGGAAATCAACATCACAATCACCATCATATTCATCATATATAGGTACATCAACAACATATGAAATATCATCTAACAAGAACAAATTTGGAACATCAACCTGTTCTTCAACAAACTGATTTGCAAACTCATCTTCTTAAACATCTACAAATGAATGCATAAAACAGTCAGCACCATGTTGATCATGGGATGGATCAACACCTCATCCTTCAACAAGTGGAACATGATATTTTTCAAAATCATTGGCATTCAAAACTTCAATTATGGCATCATCAATCTTATGCTCAAGATTCCAGTCAAATGTTCTTTGTTCACATTTATCCTTATGTCTTGGAACACCCAATTTTCCACTTTGAATTTGTTCGCATGCCAGGATATTTTGTTGAACCTCCTCAATATCATTAAACATTTGTTGTAAGGACTTAGGTCTTCTTTCCATTAGGAGGAAAGACAAATCTAGATGAAGAGTTGTTGTATAATGGAGCATGGCAACAACTTCAGTGGGTTGAATTTCTTTAGGCAAATTGTAATAAATAGTGGAAAACCTCCTATTGAATATAGAAATAGTTTCACGGGTCTTCCTTTTTAAGGCATAGAACTCTGTAAGTTGTAGATCCAAATAATTCTTCTTTCCCCAAAATTAAAAAAAAAACATTCTTCAATTCCTCCCATGAGCTAATTGTCTCTGGTTGCAAATGTCTAAACCAGTTTTTGGTGTCCCCTTTCAAGGATTGAGAGAAGACCCTCATACAAAAATCATCATGGTCAATCTCAAACAAATCTATAAAATGCTCAAACCCTTGGATGTGTTTTTCAGCGGAGATAGCATCGGGTTCCCCATCAAACACAGGTAGGTACTCATAGTACTTTGGAAGAAAGTCATGAAGGATGTGAGGTAATTTTAAGGGTATGTATCTATGTTAAGTCTTGGAGGGTGTTGGATCAAGTAAAGGAGGTGAAATATCAACCTTGGGTTCATGAGGCTCATGAACTTGATCATGGTTATCATATGGCTCACGCAGGAAATTTTGATCGGAGACAGTAATAAACTGAGGAGATATTTGTATAATCTTATGAAGAGGATATGTCATTTTAGGATTACCGTGATCATTTTTTGCATGCAGTAGGTGAAGAAAACTTTGTCTGTCATATTCAAGAAAGGACCAGAGGAAACTTATAAAAAACAATAAAATGCCTTGGAAAAAATCCAATTTTAAGTACTTGTTTCCTTCCATAATGCCTTTTCATACCTCTGCCAAGGGATCTCATCTCCCAATGGAGTTTCTGAATCACATTTTAATCTTGAGTGGATTCCCCAATAATGTTTTGGAAGTTGTATTATGCATTGAGACTAGAGTCGCCATTAAAATTTAAATTTTTGGATTCTTCTACAAGTGGAATCGCCTTCAAACTGATTTTTTTATGTGTGGAATCGCCAGAACAAGAATACAACCAATATGTGCCTAAGTGTCTGCTGCTCTCAGACCTTAGAACTCAACCATGTCATTCTTTCCTAGGGAAAATTTTTCAATTTCGTCCTCGGCTACGATGCCAGAATGTTAGCACTCTGTAAATTTTGTCTCGTTGATAGAAAAATGATAGAGGTAACTTTTTCAACCTACTTTAGAGCTAGGCACTAGCCTGCTCAACTCAGAGAGGGCTCTCTCGTGTCACTTGATATTTCTTTGGAAATCAATGGCTAGATTTACTTTGTTTGGGGGTGTTATACAGTTGCTGGCGAAAGAAAGGGGGTGACATTTGGGGCTATGGAGTCAAAAATGAATAAAACAGTGGAAGGTCATTAGAACTATCTAGAGAAGAAAGGCTAAATGAGGCAATGAGTCTGAGTTTTTAAAATTGAAATCTGCATGGTGAAAGAGGAAAAGGAAAACAAATAATTGTATCAGAGCATATCAAAATGAATTTTGAATCAATTAAGAATAGGATTACATAATTTAAATTGCTAAGTCGAGAGCATCATGAGACGAAATATGGACTCTTAACTCTCCAATTTTAAAAAAGAGGAAAATATAAATGGGATTTCAAAGACACAGGAAATACACACTATGAGAGAAACTAAACTCATATCACAACCATTAGAATCTTTTCATAAATAATTCAAAATGCTTCTGCATTGTATATTCACTTTAGCTACATGGATTTACAAAGTCTTCCTGCTACTAGGGTGGGCCCCTCTTCGGTCCATCCCACCCTTTGTTAATCTTTGTAATAATATATATAGGTAAATTACATCCGAGATTCAAACGAATCGTCTTCCCCAAATTTCAAAAATTAGTTGCCGGTTACAAAAAGGTAGTGTACAACAGCCGAACTCCTATTTCTAGGGACGTTATAAAAAAAAAATGACGTATTCGATATTTTGCCTTGAAGGCCACTTGTCGATATTATTACAAAATTCTCTAACACACACTAAATTTAGCTTCAAAACTATTTCAAATTAGCAATTTCTTCCTTCAATGTGTCAAGGCAAGCATGATGATTTTCTCCAATGAGTTCAACCACCTCAACTTTTACCTCTGTCTTCTGATTCTTGTTTTGTTTCCTCCTGACAGCTCGTATATGGTGCTCGACTATGTGTCTATTGATGATAAAATCCTTCATGAAGGGATTTAATCTAGCCTCTTTATCCACTCATGTCTCTCCCGAAGGCTTTGTATAAAATTTCGTTGCTAAGATTTGAGAAACTAGTTTCTCTCTCTTCTTCAATGATGAATTTGTCATATTTGTTGAAAATCCTGGTTCATTGAAGGCTTCTCGGTCCAGTTTGTCCATGTTTCTTCGTTTTGCAAAAAACATAAGTTTATCTCCCTTGATCGCACAAAAATTAGGAAGCTGATCTAGTTTGTAATTACCCCGTTTACGAATGAAGTGTTGATTTCCCAAAACAAAGTAATACCATCCATATTTTGAAGGACATTAGTCATCAATTTCTAATCACAAATTACTAACAAAGTACTTACAGGTACAATGGTTTGCAACGCTCGACCAATCTATTCTGAATAATGAGCCTACAAATCATTTATATGGCAGCGCTCACCTAGAATTGCACGGATGAAAGTAGTTCGAACAAGTGGTGTGAGATGATTTGACCGGCTGTCACTTTCCCCTCTCCACATGTGATCTTTATATTTGATATATTTAATGATATTAGAACACATGACATTGGGGTGTGGTTGAGAGGTTTCACACTCACCCACTTTCCTCCCTGATATGATTTTGGGGGTGCCATGTGTCTATGGGTTGAAATCGTGGTATTTTCCCCGGCCCTCTCTTTGGTGCTTAACCTTCGTGTCATTTCACCACCCGATATGTCTCCTAACCGTCGATATGGATTGTTCAAGATCTATGGCCCGCCAGGTCCCATCACGCCTGTGTCTCCGCCAACTTTAACCATTACCGCCAGATATGACCCCACATGCTAGTCTAATACTCCTTTATACTGATTTAGCATTCCACCAAATCTCAAGACTTGGATTCCAAGAAATTATTACAGTGATAACATAAGCTCTAACTGGGGATGCTACCCTCCCTATGAGGTAGCAAAGAACTCGTAGACCCATTGTCATATCCATTAGGCTGCTCCCAAGACACGTGTGTGTACTGTGCTCCAACCTGTCACCAGTGTCTGCTAAAAACCAAACTCTGCACACTACTCTCAACTGGCTACTGAATATACTGCTAGAAATGTGACTATATACACTACTAGAAATCTAAACTAAAAAATGATTGACCAACAAGATTATTTGTACACTCCTATATACTCTAAAACTGTTGAAACAAATACTCAAACAAGTGATGCTAAAGTGCCAATGCAACCAATCAAGCAATTTTCTTCCTGATTTTTCTCCACTCACATCTTTCTTAAGTAGGCAAACAAATGTAAAAGATGGCAGCTGAAAACAAAAGTTGAATCCAAAACCTAAGATTTTGAATGAAACAAAATACTCCTTCACTAAAAACTATAATGGGATGGCCATAGGATCCTGAAAACCATGAAAAATCATTTCTTCTTGATAAGCAAAAACAGAAAGACGAGCCTCTTTCATAAGTGTTTGTTGCTCTTTCTCTATTTCTTCAGTTCTGAGAGCATTTTCAAATGAAATGGAAACAATAAGTTTGTTTAATTTTCCATGCATCTCAACAAAAGAATTCATACATTCTTGAACATCTTCAAATATGACAACCATATTATGTGCATCAAGGCTATCCTCTTCTTCATCAAACAATTATGGTTTGGTTTCATTAAACTTCTGGGAATTTGTTTGAGGATTGTCATTTTGACTTTCAAATGAATGAATGGAGATACGTTCTTGCTCATTATCTTCTTGCAAATGTAAAAAGCTAACATCATGCACTATTTCACAGTCTAGATTTCCCATGGATGCATTTTCAAAATTGTGATCTTCAAATGAATCAAATAAAACCATTGCCTCTTCATTATCTCTCTATATTTTTTATTGAAAAGTGGCATACACCATTTTGTTTCTTTCCTGAAGCTCTATGTCATTCGTTTTTTCACAGCTTGGAGTTTCCATAGATGCAGTTTCAGAATCCTCATCCATGTCTAGGCTACTTAGAAATTGGACCACCACGTCATTCTTAGGGGAAGGAAGACAACTTTGAAACACTTTGTCTTGCTGGAAATCTTGTTTCATATCTATATTAGTTTCAGGGGGAGGAAAATAACCTTTAACAAAAATTTCTTGATCAGCTTCATCTTCCTTTTCAGGTTGGTAGCTGAGCATATGCTACAATTCTGAACTGAAATAGCCTCTTGTGTAATTAGCCACATGATCATTTAACACACGTGAAGGTTGTGTATCTTCCTCATCAAGAACCATCTTCTTATGTAAAGCAGTGTTGTTGCAGTCAACCTTCCTTCTTCCTTTGTTACCTCATGATTTTCTTTCAATAGCTCAAAGGAAGAAAAACATAATGGAAGATGTTTTTTACCTGTAAATTTGTTGTACCCTGAATATTCAAAATCATGCCTGGAGGATGTTTGATTTGAAACATTATAGACATTTTGCTTCAGCATTTTGAAGGAAGGAAAACATAGTGGCAAGGTTCCTTCACTTGATCCAAAGCCTTCATCATTTTCTTCATTGTTGTCATAGGCACATTTTTCAATATCTTTGGATTTCCAAACACAGTCATTTTCATATCCATCTTCGACCAATGGCTGCAATTTTGTATTGACAAGAACTTCCACATAATAGGTAACATGGTCATTGTTGGTCAATTTTTATTTGTGAATTGGTGTGATTTGGAATCAACACACATCCCTTTGCTTCAATGATGATCTTAGAATTTTCTTTCAACAATTTAAATGCAGAAAAGCATAAAGGTAAAGAATTTCCTTCAGCTGATTCAATATTTTCTTCTTTGTAAATGTGATATGTAGGCTGATTGCTCTTATTACATGGATGAAAAGGAGCATTTTTTGATAGAGAACATACAACTAGTTGTTCTAGGAAATCAACATCGCACTCACCATCATATTCATTATATATAGGCGAATCAACAACATATGAAATATCATCTAACAAGAACAAATTTGGAACATCAACTTGTTCTGCAACAAACTGATTTGCAAACTCATCTGCTTGAACTTCTACAAATGAATGCATAAAACAGTCAACACCCTGCTTATCATGGGATGGATCAACACCTCCTCCTTCAACAAGTGGAACATAATCTTTTGCAAAATCATTGGCATTTAAAAGTTCGAGAGGGCTTATGGCATCATCAATCTTATGCTCAATATTCCAATCAAATATTCTTTGTTCACATTTATCCTTATGTCTTGGAACACCCAATTTTCCACTTTGAATTTGTTCGCATGCCAGGATATTCTATTGGACCTCTTGAGCATCATTAAACATTTTCTGTAAGGACCTAGGTCTTCTTTCCATTAGGAGGAAAAACAAATATGGATGAAGAGTTGTTGTATAATGGAGCATGGCATCAACTTCAGTGGGTTGAATTTATTTGGGCAAATTGTAATAAATACTGGAAAACCTTGTACTGAATATAGAAATAGTTTCACGGGTCTGCCTTTTTAAGGCATAGAACTCTGTAAGTTGAAGATCCAAAGATTTCTTCTTGCCCCAAAATTAAAAAAAACATTCTTCAATTCCTCCCATGAGCTAATTCTCTCTGGTTGCAAATGTCTAAACCAGTCTTTGGTGTCCCCTGTAAAGGATTGAGAGAAGACCTTTATACAAACATCATCATGGTCAATCTCAAACAAATCTATAAAATGCTCAAACCCTTGGATGTGTTTTTCAACTGAGATAGCATCGTGTCCCATAAAACACAGGTAGGTACTCATAGTACTTTGGAGGAAAGTCATGAAGGATGTGAGGTAATTTTAAGGGTATATATCTATGCTGAGTCTTGGAGGGTGTCGGATCAAGTACAGGAGGTGAAATATCAACCTTGGGTTCATGAGGCTCATGAACTTGGTCATGGTTATCATATGGTTCAGGTGGGAAATTTTGATCCGAGAGAGTAATAAACTAAGGAGATATTTGTATAATATTACGAAGAGAATATGTCATTTCAGGATTATCATGATCATTATTTGCATGCAGTAGGTGAAGAAATTTTTTTCTAGCATGTTCAAGAAAGGACCAGAGGAAACTTATAAAAAACAATAAAATGCCTTGGAAAAAATCCAATTTTCAGTACTTGTTTCCTTCCATAATGCCTTTTCATACCTATATCAAGGGATATCATCTTCCAGTGGATTTTCTGAATCACATTTGAAGCTTGAGTGGAGTCACCAATAATGTTTTGGAAGCTGGATTCTGCATTGAGAGTGGAGTCGCCATTAAAATTTAATTTTTTGGATTCTTCTACTAGTGGAATCACCTTCAAACTGATTTTTTGATGTGTGGATTCACCAGAACAAGAATACAACCAATATGTTCCTAAGTGTCTTCTTCTCTCAGACCTTAAAACTCAACCATGTCATTCTTTCCTAAGGAATTTTTTCAATTTTGTCCCCGACAACGACGCCAGAATGTTAGCACTCTGTAAATTTTGTCCGACTGATAGACAAATGACAGAGGTAACATTTTCAACCTACTTTAGAGCTGGGCACTAGCCTGCTCAAATCATAGAGGGCTCTCTCATGTCACTTGATATTTCTTTGGTAATTAATGGCTAGATTTAGTTTGTTTGGGAGTTTTATATAGTTGTTGGGAAAAGAAAGGGGGCAACATTTGGGGCTATGGAGTCAAAAATGAATAAAATAGTGGAAGGTCATTAGAACTATTTAGAGGAGAAAGGCTAAATGAGGCAATGAGTCTGAGTTTTTAAAATTGAAATCTGCATGGTGAAAGAGGAAAAGGAAAACAAATAACTGTATCAGAGCATATTGAAATGAATTCTAAATCAGTTAATAAGAGGATTACATAATTTAAATTGTTAAGTCGAGAGCGTCATGAGACGAATTGTGGACTCTTAACTCTCCAATTTAAGAAAAGAGGAAAATGTAAATGGGATTTCAAAGACACATGAAATACACATTATGAGAGAAAACATAACTCATATCACAACCATTAGAATCTTTTCATAAACAATTCAAAATGCTTCTGCATTGTATATTCACTTTAGCTCCATGGATTTACAAAGTCTTCCTTCTACAAGGGCAGGTCCCTCTTTGGTCCGTCCCACCCTTTCTTAATCTTTGTAATAGTATATATAACTAAATTACATCCGGGATTCAAAACGAATCATCTTCCCCAAAGTTCCAAAAATAGTTTTATGTTACAAAAGGGTAGCTTACAACAACCAAACTCCTATTTCTAGTGACATTATAAAACAAAACTGACATATTCAAGATTTTTCCTTGAAGGCCACTTGTCGATATTATTACAAAATTCTATAACACACACTAAATTTAGCTTGAAAACTATTTCAAATTAGCAATTTCTTCCTTCAAGGTGTCAAGCCAAGCAGGCTGATTTTCTCCAACGCTGTCAACCACCTCATCTTTTACCTCTGTCTTCTGATGCTTGCTCTGTTTCCTCCTGAAATCTCATGTATGGTGCTTGACTACGTGTCCATTGATGATTAAATCCTTCATGACGGTATTTAATCTGACCTCTTTATCCACTCCTGGCTCTCCCATAGGCTTTGTATAAAATTTCGTTGCTAAGATTCAAGCAACCAATTTCTCTCTCTTCTTCAATGAAGCATTTGTCATGTTCGTTGAAAATCCTGGTTCATTGAAGGTTGCCTGATCCACTTTGTCCATGTTTGTTGGTTTTGCAGAAAACATAAGTTTATCTCCCTTGATCACACAAAAATTAGGAAGCTGATCCAGTTTGTAATTACCCTGTTTACGAATGAAGCGTTGATTTCCCAAAACAAAGTAATACCATCCATATTTTGAAGGAGACTAGTCATCAAGTTATAATCACGAGTTACTGACAAAGTACTTATAGGTACAATGGTTTGTCACGCTCATCCAATCTATTCTGAATGATGAGCCTTCGAATCGGTTATATGGAGGCGCTCACTTGACATTGCACAGACGAAAGTACTTCGAACAAGTGGCATGAGATGATTTGATCGGCCGTCACTTTCCCCTCTCCACATGCGATCTTTAGATTTGACATATTTAATGATATTAGAACACATGACATTGGGGCATGGTTGAGCGTTTTCGAGCTCACCCGCTTTCCTCCCCGATATGCTTCTGGGGGTGCCATGTGTGTATGGGTTGAAACCATGGTATTTTCCCCAGCCCTCTCTCTAGTGATTAACCTCCGCATCATTTCCTCACCCAATATTTATCCTGACTGTCGATCTAGGATTCTCAATATCTATGGCCTACCATGTCCCATCACTCCTGTGTCTCTACCAAATTTAACCCTGCCCACTAGATATGACCCCACCTGCTAGTATAATACTCCTCTATACTGATTTAGCATTCCACCAAATCTCAAGACTTGGATTCCAATAAATTATTACAGTGATAACAGACCTAACGAAAAATTATACCAAGTAGATCTTAACTAACTCCTAAGTGTCTAAATATCATAACATCCCCCCTTAATAACAAATTGGGATAGGATTGAAGGATTTACAATAGTGACATAATAGGATAATGAAGGAGACATTAGAGCCTATCCCCCCTTAATGGCAACTTCCTAAACTCCTAATATAGATCGAAATTTGGAAAACTTCACTTATGTAAGAGACTTTGTGAAAATGACTGCAACTTGATCTTTTGTAGGGAAAAATAGAACTTCAATAACTTGATCATCAATGATCTTTTGGATGAAGTGCATGTGTAGCTCAATGTGCTTGCCTCTTTGATTTTGAAATGGGTCTTTGGTGAGCTTGATGGCACTCTGATTGTCGCACCAAAGGCTAGGCAGATGCTTCTACTGGAATCCAAACTCTGAAAGGATCTTTCAAAGCCACAAGGCTTCCTGACTTGCATTTACCATTGCTTTGTACTCTTCTTCTGTTGAAGAAAGTGAAATAACCCATTGTTTCTTACAGGCCCAAGTGACAGGTTCTGAACGAAGGCTGAAAACATAACCTGCAGTAGACTTCCGATCATCAGGATCGTTGGCCCAATCTAAATCAGTGAAACCAACCAATAAAGGAGTCCCCCCCCATGAACTATAATGTATCTTGAACTGAATTGTACCACATACATAGAGAAGTATCATTTTATCTGCTTTCCAATGGCTTTCATGGGGTGTTTGCATATACCGGGAAACAAGACCAACAACAAAGGAAATATTAGGATGGGTATGAGTCAAGTATAAGAGGCTACCAACTAACTGACGGTATAGGGTGGTATCGACTTCAGGGGAAGTACATGTGGTAGAAATCTTGACCCCAGACTGGAAGGGAGAAGGGGTTGGTTTACAATCATCCACGTGAAAGTGACGAAGAAGGTCACGAGCATACTTAGACTGTGAAAGAAAAATTCCTTCATTGGTTTGTAAAACTTGGAGGCCAAGGAAATAGTGCAAAAAGCCTAAGTCTTCCATTTCAAATTTCTTCTTAAGGATATTTTTCACATGGTTAAATTTTTTTGAGTCACTACCAGTAAGGATAAGGTCATCAACATAAAGGACAAGGATTATGAGGTGGCTTCCTACTTTCTTGGTATAGACATTAGGATCAAAATGACAACTAGAGAATCCAGTGTCAATAAGAAAGTTGTCCATTTTGGCATACCAAGCTTGGGGATATTGATTAAGACCATAAAGATATTTCTTAAGGTGACAAAGAAGGCTAGAGTCATTCTGGACATAGCCAGGAGGTTTTTCCATGCAGATTTATTCTTATAAATATATCTGCAAGAAGGTGGATTTAACATCCATCTGATGGACTTCCCATTTATGTGAGGCAGAAATGGAAAGAACAAGGAGGATGGAATTCATTTTGGCTACAGGGGAAAATGTTTCATTATAGTCAATTCCTTCAACTTGGGAAAATCCTTTGGCAACTAACTGAGCTTTGTGTCTTTCAACACTTCCATTGGATGCATACTTAGTTCTATAAACCCATTTACATATGAAAAGTTTTCTTCCTTTTGGAAGAGGTACAAGATCCCAAGTATTGTTGTCCATTAAAGAACAATACTCTTCATTCATTGTTGTATCCCAATCTGGATGACCTGAAGATTTTGCAAATGTCTCTCGATCATGAGTCTCTGAAACTTTATCCAAAAGAGAAGAGGCTGGCTGGAACTTTAAATGTGTCTGACGCTGATCTAAAGGATCACCAAAAATATCACCAGATGCTTCTCATGTTGAATGGACCCATCTAGGTGTAAATGTGTTGAACCTACACAGAATAGATCTAGCTAAACAATAATACACACATTTGCAGAGAGAAATTGAGAAAGAAGAAGCAAGAAAGAAAGAATGGAAGAATTCTCATTAACCATATTCCACACTCAAAGAGTGAGTAATTTACAATAGATTTAGGATACATGAGTAAATAATGAGACATAGTGGTGGTCTAGAGTGATCTAGACACACACTAGCATTTACGGGGGTGAACTTCCACCTAGTCTAGTCTCTCAGGCAGTTACGGGAGTGAACTGCCACCTAGCTGAGTTAACTAGTCAACTAGTATTTAGTTAATTGACTGAACAAAGTGTAGTGAAGAGTAGATCAAGAAATCAAGGGTAATGCGTTAGTCTGGTGATGATCCCAAGGAAAGTGCGCATTAGCTGGTGATGATTCCAATGTTGCATGGTGACAAAACCAATGTAGCATCTAGACTCAACTCAACTAGTCAAACTGAAGTGTCAATTGAAGAGAATATTCTCCAGGTGGAATCTTCTCCCATAAAATATAGGAGACTGGATAATGACTAATTATGACTAATAAACAAGGAAAAACATTAGGAAAAAAAAATCCTATGTGTGTGTGAAGTAACTCCAACACCCCCCTTGAACATCACTATGGTGAAAATAAAGAATGGGTCCCGACAACGAGACCATGTTAGGTACCCAAATATAAAAGATACACTAAAATAAAGTGAGGAAAGAGGGAAAACCTCATGGGAAAAACCCTCCCTCAAATTACAATGCATAAAAAAATAAAATGAGAAGGAACTAAAATCAGTTGTTAAGCAACCTTGTCATTCACTCCAAGAAGACCTCGCAATTGTGCCAGTTTGTGCTCGTTGAAGATTTTGTTGAAGATGTAGATGTCTTCACGGATATGATGAAGTAGATGCATCATTGATATGTCCAAACATATCCACTTTCTCTTCTTGTAATGAAGAATACCCAAATAAATTTTGGATGAAACTTTGAAAATTGTGCGGCCATTTCCAGAAAAATGCTAAAATTTTGTTGATTTTAAAATGATCATAACTCCACTTCCCAGACTTCATTTCGGACGATTGATTTTTTGAAATTGGACATTTTCCCGAGAAGAATCCAAATATCCAATTTGTTTCTGAAAAGTTTTTTCAAAAATATTAGAATTGAGTCTTATGTGCGCGACTCCCTTTTTGTCTCCTAAGATGCATGCATTGTGCATGGAAAAGTGTCTGCATGTGACCCATGAGATGCATGCCATATATATTCCACATGAAATTTAGAAAACAAATATGAAATGCAGTAGACATCATCTTCAATTAATGGAATACAAATTTGTGCAAATACTTGTGTAGAAGACTCTTCAGAATAAGAGGCTTGATCTTCTAATGGTTTCTCTTCTAGCTCTATCTTTCCAATCCCCTGCATGCAATCTTCACAATATTATTTATTCCCAAATAGAACCTCTAATATGGTCCATAATTCATTTGGAGTGAATTATTGTGTGATGTCACATACTTGGTGGAGAATCTCTGGAGAAACAGACAAGCAGATAAATCCTATGGCCATATCTTGTCTATTGACAAAGTCATTTTTATCGTCGGCGGAATCAGGCTCCAATTCCATTTCCATAGATATTTGGTACAAGCCTCTGCATCTAAGTTGAAGTAGAATTTTTGGTTTCCATTCCAAATAGTTATGAGGCGTGAGAAGTATTTTTGGAGAGTAAAACATAGATTCCATCTTTATGTGTTCTTCAATATTCAGTACTTGCAAACAATTTGGTGTAGCTTTTTTTTAGTAGTCCGCCAACTCTGATACCATGTAAATGTGTTGAACCTGCACAAAATAGATCTAGCTAAACAATAATACACATATTTGTAGAGAGAAATTGAGAAAGAAGAAGCAAGAGAGAAAGAATGGAAGAATTCTCATTAACCGTATTCCACACTTAAAGAGTGATTAATTTACAATAGATATAGGATACAGGAGTAAATAATGAGACATAGTGGTGGTCTAGAGTGATCTAGACACACACCAACAGTTACAGGAGTGAACTGCCACCTAGTCTAGTCTCTCAAGTAGTTACGGGAGTGAACTGCCACCTAGCTGAGTTAACTAGTCAACTAGTCTTTAGTTAACTGACTGAACAGAGTGTACTAAGGAGTAGATCAAGGAATCAAGGGTAATGTGTCAGTCTATTGATGATCCCAAGGAAAGTGTGCATTAGCTGGTGAAGATTCCAATGTTGCATGGTGACAAACCCAATGCAATATCTAGACTCAACTCAACTAGTCAAACTGAAGTGTCAACTGAAGAGAATATTCTCCACGTGGAATATGTTCGACAACACA
This sequence comes from Picea glauca, assembly GCA_000966675.3. Lineage (NCBI taxonomy): Eukaryota > Viridiplantae > Streptophyta > Pinopsida > Pinales > Pinaceae > Picea > Picea glauca. The sequence continues at coordinate 1,135,395 of JZKD02S1672782.1, forward strand.
GGTATTCCAATAGAGGACGAACACCTTCAGTAACCACTCACATAACCAGATCAAATATCAACACACCGATGTTTTCACGTGGTAAAACCCCTACGGGGAA
>JZKD02S1672782.1:1140736-1153145 GCA_000966675.3 Picea glauca
CCTAACTACAAATGCATACTAATGCATACTAAAGAAACACACTTTTACCTAACGACATATTAGACCAAGTAGATCTTAACTAACTCCTAAGTGTCTAAATATCCTAACAGAATATTCTCCCCTAAAATATAGGAGACTGGATAATGACTAATTATGACTAATAAACAAGGAAAAACCTTAGGAAAAAGAAATACTAGGCGTGTGTGAAGTAACTCTAACACTAGGAAGATGTGGAGCCGGTGCTAGTTCAGGTTCAAAGGAATCATATGGAGGAAGGTGAGCAGGCGGAGGTGGATTTCCATCCTCAATGTCATCATCTGAAGAAGAAACTAGAATAGGAACAGAAGAAGGCATAAACGTCAAAGATGGATCACAGGCCGAAGAAGGCACAATCGTCGAATTAGGCTTGCAGGCCAAGATATTTTCATCAAATTTAACATCTCTTCTAATAATAATTTCATTACAATGTTTTTGAAGAAGTCTATAACCTTTTACATCTTCAGAATAATCAATAAATATACACTTCTCACTTTTAGGCTGCAATTCTTTCCTATTCTCATGAGAAATGTGAGCCCATGCTATACTACCAAATACACGGAAGTTATTACATCTGGTTTAATTTTAGTTCAAGCTTCTTCCAGTGTTATATTTTTAAGAGCCTTTGTGGGAGTGCAATTTACTATGTCATCTTCACAGTTGATTGCTTCTGCAAAATACTTTAGACTTAATCCCTTATATTGGATCATACAATTAGCCATTTCTTTTAATGTGTGGTTCTTTCTCTTAGCAACACCATTTTTTTGTGGTGTATATGGAATAGTATGTTGCATTTAGATGCCCTATGTAGTGCAGTAACTTGTAAAATTATTGTTCACATATTTTACTCCATTATATGTTCTTAACTTTTAAATTTGATGTCCAGATTGTTTTTCTACAAGGGCCTTGTAGGCCAAAAACTTGTCAAAAAATTTGCTCTTAAGTTTTAAGAAGTAAACCCAAGTACGTTTGGAAAAGTCATCAATGAAAGTTAAGAAATACTTGCACCCAGAAAAAGAAGGAGAAGAAAGTGGACCCCACAAATAATTGTGAACAAGATGCAAAGGGCCCGAGGCGTGCCAAGAGGCATGTTTGTCAAAACTGTCCCAATGATGTTTGCCAAGAACACAACCGAAAAAAAACCCTTCTCTGCATGAAACAAGAGGAAGACCAGTCACCATCTGTTGATTACATAGTTGTTGCAATGAGTGATAGTTTAGATGACCAAACCGCTCATGCCAAAGTTTACTCAAGTCATCACTATGAGCAACAAAAGCTGATAAAAAAGATGATGACCCAAAGTTGTCAAACTTGTACAACCTAGTAATATCATCAACAATTACAGTTGCAAGAACATGCTTAGGATATTTTATATCCTTGAATACAACTTAGTGAGGTCAAAACTCTACGGTTTTACCTTCACTTGAATGAGTGATTTGATATACTGATAGAAGGTTACAAGAAAGACTTGGAACACATAATACATCATTGAAATGAACATTTTCTACTTGAATTGTTCCAGATCCTTCAACACTAAGAGATATATCATTACCAACAAATATTTTATTGGTGTTACATTCATTTAGAGCAGACAATATGTCTCTATCCTTAGCCATATGATAAGATGCTCCAGAATCAATAAGCCACTCATCAGAAGAAGAAGTAGAATTTGTATTGAAGGGGAAACCATAAGAAGAAATTGCATTTCCATGAGAGGAAGAAGAAGAAGTAGAATCAATACTGATATTTTGCTTCATCATCGCTTCTTCTAAAGTTGTTATCTTCTTAAAACATTTGGACTCATCATGACCATGTTTATTGCAAAATTTGCAATGTCTATCAGTCTTCTTACTTTTATATTTTTCTCCTTTGTCACCATTAGGAGCATAAGCTATCTGAGTGGGTTTGGGACCCTTATATTGCTTGTTGTTGTGGTGAGGATGTTGCTTCTTGAGATTCTTGGGTTTATCTTTCTGATGGACGACTAAGGCTTTGTTGGAGGTACCTGCAGTCTTGATCACTCCAAGTTGTGCAAACTTATCTTGCTCTCTAATCAAAGCATCAAAAAAGTCCTCAAGACTGGGTTTTTTATAAGTTGTCGCTAGAGCCTCTTGCATGGCATACAAGGTAGATACAAACACAGAATATGCACTACCTATCTTAGAAAGAATACGATATATGCAATGATATTCTTCTATCTTTATCTTACATTCTTCACATAAAGTTCTGAGTTTTTTAAACTTAGATAGATAGACTTCAATGCAAGAAATATCATCTGGACTTAAAGTCAGTACTTGATTTTCTAACTATTGTGCTTGAACAATATTGTGTTTACCAAACACAGATTCAATCTTGCCCCAATATTCTTTGGTTTGATCAATTGATTGAAGGTGGAAACTTAAATAAGGAGAGATGGACATTCCAATTAATCCACGTGCTTCACCATTCCTATTATCCCATTTGATTTTCTTATCAACATGAGTGGGTGTTATTTCCTTTCGCAAGGTAATCTGGTACAAGATTTTACTTCTTAATAAATCCTCAATATGGGATTTCCATTGGAAGTAGTTGGTGCTGGTAAGAAAGCAATTACTTGTAGAATCCATATTAAATATGCAGATAATATGAATTTAAAAACTGAAACTGATGATCTAGATGGAAAGATCTCTAAAATTTAGGCGGTTTAAAAAAAAACGGCACTGAAAACAAACTTTAGATGTGAGAGTTATGCCCTTTTAAAAAAAGGCATAAACGGTAACCAAAGGACCACATGGTGGTGTAAGTTGCTTTATGAAGTGACCCACTTTGATAAAGAGAAGTGGGGATCACTTTTACAATGAAGTTACTTTATAAAAGAAAAGTTGCATGCAAAATAAATAACTCTAAAATAAAATATTAAAGCTACTTATAGTGATTCATTTTTATACTTGAAGTGAAATACACTTTACAATTTTAGCATGAACTTTTTCAAAAAATGTAACAAAAATAGAGACTTGAATTGAAAACCTCTTACTTAATAAGACAACTTTTAACCAAATGGTTTAGAAAAAAAAAGTAACAAAAATAGAGACTTGAATTGAAAACCTCTTACTTAATAAGGCAACTTTTAACCAAACGGTTTAGAAAAACATATTGTATTGTTTATCAAGAGGGTTGGGGTCATTTTTGTTGTTGAAGACGACCTTGGAGAGCATGCTAAAAAAAAAAAAAAATTCACACAAGAAAAAAAATTTGCTTCTCGATGACAACAAGGGTTAGATCTTGGTTAGCTTACCCGGAAGATGCACCTTTTCCTATTTGTTTATGATTTGTCGAGATCTCACAGGGAACAAGGCAAAGTGCATACGCAGATCTGAAAAAGTAGCAACCTAGAAATAAATAATATAAAACCGAAATAAAACCAAAATAATACTCTGCAAAAATTTAAAAAATGCGTATTTAGGATTTATACCTCAAGATCTAACTGAAATGGTATTATATTGGCAAAATGTAAACCTTTTTGAGTGAAATGAAAAGTGTTCTTGATTGAAACGAGGGCTTCATACACAATGGAATATTCTTCTCAGCCCATAAATGTATGGAAATGAATTAAAATGGATATGAGGCAACTCGGCTTCACGATCATGATCTACAACAGGAGCGGGTCTTCAAACAGGCTCTGATACCATGTTCAACAACACAAGTACTCCAACAGAGCACAAACACCTTCAGTAACCACTGACACAACCAGATCAAAGATCAACACACCAATGTTTTTGACGTGGTAAAACCCCTATGGGGAAACATCCACGGCCCCAACCAACGCAACCACTTGGAGCAGTTTATTAATGCAAAATAAAAAGATTACAGAGAGATTATACAAGAGAGTTTATCACAATCCATCATCGAAAAATGACCCTCCATGCTTTTTAAATAGAGATCATGGAGAAATCAAGTGTTAATCCATAGATCAATGACCATTAAGATCGAGGAGAATATGAACAGTCGGATCACTCTATGTCGAAATCATATCGTGACCATCAGATTTCCTAACTACAAATGCATACTAAAGAAACACACTTTTACCTAATGACACATTAAACCAATTAGATCTTAACTAACTCCTAAGTGTCTAAATATCCTAACACTTTCCCTTGGGGGGTTTGACATCAAAGAGATCGCATTCAGAGATGAGATATTCTATCATCTCCTTCATTGGATCTCTAACACAATCCCACCACCCCTTCTTTTCTAAATTTTGTAGGATTATATTGAAATCCTTAGCTACTATACATGTTGGAAGATCTAAATTGTATTTAAATGATAGAAAGACCTCTGATATTCAAATTTGTCCATATATCTATTAGACATATAAATATTGATAATGCGAATTTTATGGTCAGTTTCCCTACTGTGAAAAATAGTAACCAGTGATTTGAGTAAAAAGTGACCTCAAGATCAAGTTGAGAAGAGTCCCACATGGTCAGGATGCTTCCTGATGCCCCTACTAAGCTTATAGTTTCTCCTTCACCATTTTGAATTTCTTTTTTCCCTATTTGTATGGCTTCTGATTCCTCCATTTTACTCTCATGGAGGAGAATTACAAAGGGATTCTCATATTTGGTAATGTCTCTATAACACCCCCTCTCTAAACCTATGATTTTATGTAATTAATTGTAATAAATGATTGCCATGATATGGCATGAAAACAATGTAAATGTATTAATGATCAATCAAAAATGCCAACAATTGACTATGGGGGTGAAGCCTTAAAAGTATTGGACATGATACTACCAAAGGAAATAATGGGAAACCTAGAGAGGGGTTCATTATGATAATATGACTCGATGCCCCTTTGCTGAAATAATTGAATTGGAAATAACAGAGTATTTCCCTTAGCCCCGATTTCAAGGAAAATCAATTAATGGGGAAGGATTGGTAGATGAGAAACCAACCACCCTGGATGAATTGGAGTATGGAGGTATGACTGGGATAGAAGCAGTTGTGATCTAGAGGACTACAGGATAGACCTCACGAGTTCCCATGGTTGACCCCACGGATTCCTTCTGACAAAAGGAAGGGGACAGGTCGAGAACCGTCCTAGGATATTACATGTAGGGAACACACGAAGGGGAAGGGGGAAGAGAGTCTCAAAGAGAAATAAATGGGTTACAATATTGGTCTGAGAATCGAAGAACATATCCTGAGTTGATAGTTCATGATATTGATGTTGGGAAGACATTTGATAAACCTCAAAGGGGCCCAAGCTAGGAGATGTGAGCACAAAGACTTCCATGGTGGTATCATGACTTGGCACGGGGGTGGCCTGATACATAAGTGATTGAGCTTGAAGATCCTATCATTGGGTGGAAAGGAAATCACCCACAATCATTTGACTAACTACATCTTGTAATAGATAAGTATTCCTTACGACCTATGTATTAAGTAAGGAAATTAGATGGATGCCTATGAATTTTCTATATTTGTGCATGCTTGAAACTGATGAAAATAATGTTGGTTCCTTGGTAATTTATTTCATCTGAATGACCATTTTTAGTGTGATTCCTCATATTTGAACAATTTTGGAACTATATATTTGAGCTTCCTAAGTTTGGAACAAAGTATCTGCAATAATGTGATGTCTGTGAAGAGAATACATGTAGATAAATTAAAAGATGGATAATAATATTTAAGATAAATAGAATATTGTAATATTGACATGTTGAAGGTAAATGAAGATCGATAAACCTTGTGTTGATTCCCCTCTCCTTAACATGATTTTTTATGGGGAATAAATTCTTCACATGAGTGCCAAGTAATAGGCTTCATGCTTGTTGTAAATGGGATAGAAATCTGAAGCCCTGCATAATCCTCTTGTGTGGAAGTTGAAGGGTTGCAGGATGTAAATCTTCATCCAAGGAAGGAGAAGAACACCGTAGTATTTTCCTGAGTATGGTGAAGGACAAGAACCCCAATAAAAGCCTTGGAAAATATTTAGAAGTTTCCCTTGAATGGCTAAGTCCAACTTTCGAGCTCTAAACATGAAGAAATCATGTGTGTGGTTTGGGATACAATGCAACCGTTGAATTGGATTAGCAGATAGATCCTGACCCTTCGATAGAGAAGGATATGATGCCTGGAGAGCATGCATCCTGATTCAATAGGAGCCGTTATATTCCCCGATGAAATGTCTAGGAAAATCCTGGACCATAGATGAGAAATAAGAGTCTATCGAAGTGTGAATTCGTAAGGGACTCTGATGGGGGTGACTCTAAGTTAAAGTGAACCATTGATCTCTCGGAGTGTGCACCATAAATAATTTTGACCATTGATTGTGGAGGAACCATCAGAGTCAGTGGTTGGATTGTCCTTCATTAAGGCACTCCGATGAGAGAGGCTCGAGGGAAAATCTGGACCATTAATCAGAATAAGGTGAGATCAACTCTTAGTCGTAGATATTTGTAGGGCCTCATCTAAGTGATTTTAAGAGGGAAGGTGACATATTGCTAACATCATGTTGAAAGGGAATGTCTACGTACTCAAGGTTAATACGTGGCAGCATGTATTTGGTTGAAGGAATTAGGAGTGGGTCCATGTTGATATTATACCCTTGAATGGGAACTTTGATTATAGAGTGTAGGATATGTGGGTGGAGAGATCTCCACCGTTGATCGGAGATTAGTCCTTCAAAACTATTTTGCATGGGGTTGATGAGGGACTCCAATGATAGAGCTCCAAGAAAGAACCCAAGCTATTAGATCTGTTAACACATAGGATGTACATGTTGTCAAAGGTTTTTGAGTCATGTTTCATGTTAATAAATCAAGGTATTGATTTTAACCTTGGGTCTAAAGTTGATCAAAATACATTTTCCTAGTCCTGGTGTCATGATGGTGGTTGTCATTATTAGCACAAGAGGGAAAGTAAAGGTCACATCTAGATTTCTAAAGGTCACCATCAAATGGTGTCATCCAAACAACTATTTAAAGGGTATTAAAAATTCATCCAACCACCTAAAGTATCTTTCCAATTCATAAATAAGATGCACTGCAAACTCTTCTAGAAGTTCGCAACACTCCAAAAATAGGGCATATGTCAAATCTTTTATGATTATGATTTCAAAAGAGTTTATAATGATGATTTCTAGTTTTTAGAGCTAGTTTTCAATGCTTCTTGCATGTTTCTAGCATCATTTGAGTTTATTTGGCACGAAAAAGACTGCTACAAGAAAGTTCGCAGCACTTGGACTCACTAGAGCTGCAAGCTGGTAATTCGGGATAGTTTGTAGCAATTAACACACAACAAAGTTGTGTTTTAATCATAAATTTTGAATCACGATCTAGGTTCTTCTAAAATTTGGTGTGGAGGAAACACATGATGTGTTTGACTTTCTGACAAAAAATCAGCCCGACCCATTTCATATTTTTTGAGAAAAGATAAAAGCATCACCTACACGAAAGTTTGCAGCACATGTTGTTAAAGGCATTGCGCACTCTAACAGTCTTTCAAATCCGAGATATGGGAGGGTTGCTAGCTGTCAAGGAGGGTTCAAATGGTTTCTCAAATATTAGTTAGATGCTAAAGGACACCTGCACCTAATATTTATCTCCATTAAAACCTTATGCAGTGAGTTGGCAATAACTTCCTAAAATTTAGCAGTTTGTTGGATTTTTATCTCTTTCACTGTTGCCACCTATCTCCAAGGCCTAGAATCCAATGAAAAAGATGGGATGCGACCTCCTAAGCATGTTTGGATGTTATTTTCTATTTAATTAAGGAAGGAGCTCTTGGAGAGGGGATTCATGACTAGAGAGAGGCTTGAGAGAGCTGCAGAGGCAGTTTTATCTATTTATTTGTAATCCCGAGGGTATGTGATGTAGGCATTTTTGCCATTAGAGATTCATGAAAGTTATTTATCATACCTTGTGTTATTTATTATCATTTTACCTTGTCATATTTCTTGAATGGAATTTCATGCATTGAATCTCAATGGTTGTTCATGGGCAGGAGATTAATGAGCTACAAATGATTTGTAGTAATTCCCTCCTTTCATGATCTTTGTTCTAGTAATCTTTTAAGTCATTTTTGCAGATAGGATCTTTGCTTGATGATATTATTATTATTTTTATCTTCCTTATACCTTCACCCATCAATTATATCCCTTTTGGTATGTTAGGAAGCTTGAGTGTCTTTGATCTGTAGGATGTGTTGACTCCATGCCCAATGGAATGACTTTGCACACAGTTTGCTACCCTCCTTCTTGCTCTTCCTTGTTGATCCACCTAAGTTTAAACCCGATTTAATCAATTATATCTAAATGGGTACTGGGATCACTCTTTCTATAGTCTGGATTGACTTCTATTGCTAACAAGATCTATCAGAGTGTGTGCAGGAAAGAATCTGAATGGTTGGATCCAGAGTAGTGCTTTTCGTCGAAGTTTTGTACTTAGAGTAATCTAGGATGCCAAGGTGTATGACCTCCGATGGTAAGGATATGAGGGGGTATTTTGACCATAGATTAGGTAGAGTCTGATAATATACCTTGGCCACTAGATCTATGATCCTTCCCAAAGGGAAATGAAGGAGGATGATGGCATCATGATGATGAGTAATACCAGCATGGAATCTTATGTGTCCCTAATTAGGATGATGTGTGGAGATATTTGATTAGACAATGGGTCAAGCATGGACCCTATTGGGTGAGAAGGGCCTTAAAAATCCAATTTAATTAAGGACTTAAGAGGATGGCATGGATAGTGCCACATGTCAAACATAGAAGGTGCCATGTCGCATAGCGATTTGGAACATGTAGGTGATATTTTAATGTCGTATAGTGATTTGGCACATGTAGGTGATATTCTATGAGAAATATAGATGCCACATGCTAGGTGGCGATGTTACCACATGTCATGCTGAGATGATGCCACATGTCAAGAGGATTTGAAACACATAGGTGAAAATCCAAGAAAATTTGGATCTTTCATAAAAGTTTGATAGGTCGGCAAGGATTTGCGATGGTTGAGAACGTCGATGATGATGAATCCATCAACGATGTAATTTGAGTCATTTATCAGTGGTGGGTCGGATTTAATCTCCATTGAATATTTCTGAAGAACCCTTTATAGGTTATAGAATGGATGACAACGTCACGAGTGATGTAGCATGCTAGTGCATCCAGAGGAAAACAAGTGTCCGCACCTGATTTGTTGTAAGTTCAAGGGTGGGCCCTGTTGGGTGTAGAACATTGGATGTTCATTTATAATCACCAACCATCTTATTTACGGGTAGAGAGATCCAAACCATTCGTCATAGATTAAAGGGCTGGAAATGCTATGTGTCGGTTGAGAATATTGATGACGATGGAGGCATCGGTGATGTGATGATGATCATTGGATCTGCAGGCCAAGGAATCTGGTCTATTGATCCAAGCCTAAGTTCGTCAGAACACAAAAGAATGGAAGAGTAGGAATTAAGCATCATGTCCTTTAGAATCACCGACTCAATAAGAGTCGTTGCATGCCTGACGCGAGGACCATCAGATGTAGATTAATCCCTATTAATAGATTGTCATGGAATCATTTGGTTGGGCCTTTGCGAACCATGGAAATAATATCTCGACGAAAATGACTAAAGGTTCTGTGGGATTAGAACCAGGGTTTGACAAATCATGTGGCCAACACCACGTCGGAGCCACGATTGTGCCACAACAATTGACACTTGGTATAGGAAGCCACATGGATTCCAGGCCTTGTGGCAATGAGGTCACACCCGACAAATGATGCCCAAAAAATTTGGAAGGCCATAAATTTTGATCCAAAGCTCGATTTTGAGCATGATGATAGTTATTGGAAAGATCTTGAAGACTAGAAGACGATGATACCCTTGAGAAGAGGTTTTCATATGATTGAGGGAAAGTTAAATTTTAATACCCTATCCCTAAAAAGGGTACTTAGGGGGTTGGGTGAGTTATAGAGTGGTATCATAGCAGGTTACACTATTGGGCCTAGATGGGCCAGAGATCAGTCAAAGGACTGGTCTAATAAGAAAGAAGATCATCCTGTTTAAAAGAATTTTCTTTATGTTAAAAGTTTACTTATTATCCAAATTAACTCCTTGAGGATAACGATTACAGATTGAAACATTTCTATTGTTTTAAATTTTTACAATAGAAGCCTTAACATGATGACTGCAACATAAGGATTGAATTTTTTACTGGGTGGAGGGATGGTTATTCCTACAGAAATGAGAATGTGTTGATAAGAACTTATGGTAACACTTGAATGTGAATGATTGAAAATGAATGAATCCTGTTATAAAACTACATGAGACCCGAGAATGGATGAACTGAGCTGATTTTCTTATGTATAATGTTGTCTAACCACTGGATAGGAAGAGACTCTTACAATTGTGGTGATTGTCATGTATGTAAGGGATAAGACCCTTACGGAGAATGTCCTCGTGGTTAAAGGAACTTAGGATGGATTGATAGAATCCTTAGTAGTATTAATTACTACTTAAATAATAGACTAAACCATGTATATGAAAGTCCTCATGATTAGAGGGCTCATGAATTTATTTTTGTAAGGTTAATATGCTTTACCTGTACTAAATGAAATCGTAACTGGAACAACCTATTTAAGAAAAATAAAAAGGAGCCATTTTTGACTATTTATAGTCCTCGTAAAGAAGGTGAAACAACTTGAACATATGAGCAAGTTTATGAGATCATGGTTGTATTGTAATGTCCTTGATCTGAAACCCGTTGTAACTGTACATATAGGCTAGTGAGTCGTTGGAACCAAGTGTAATTGTAAATGTACATTTAGGCTGGTGAGTCGTTGGAACCTAGTTTTGTTGTTGCACACATTTGAGTAGTGTGCGAAGAAGTGTTATCAAAGTCATGGTGTGCACATTTTATGTGTGTTGCGTGCACCTGGGTAACTGCACACATTGCACTGTGTTGCATGCACTTGAATAAGTGCATTGGAATGACTGGAAGTGAGCGCAAAAACAAGTTATATATGTATATATATATATATATATATATATATATATATATATATATATATATATATATATATGATTGGGTGTGTATTGAGGATGGAGAGCCTATGTGACTATGAGACCAGTGGGATGGGACATAGATAGGCCATTACCTTATTCATGTAAATATAATCATGGTTATTAATATAATATTGCATCACTGCACCCAGACAAACTTAGACGAAAATAGATGGGAGGCCAATTCCACGCGAAAAGGGAAAAGGGGGTGAGACATAATTCTTGGGGAATATTTTAATAAAATTTATGGAAAAGTGTAATGTTAGATAATTATTTTATCTTAAGTTTTCGAGGGTAGCAAACGAATCACCAAGTTGCTTAAAGCTACTTCTGAAGGTGACAAGTGTCAAGTGGAAGGAATGGAATATATATTGTTTTCCTTAGTGTATTTTGGGGCATTATGGGATTATCCATTATCGAGGAAGGATTCATGTTTTGGAGGCTCTCGTGAGAAGAACTGGGTCAGATTATATTGAAAATCTGATTATTACCTTAGAATATTGTAAGGAGTCAGAGTTTTACTGTTGAGAGCACATCGCGAGAAGTCTCTCTTGGTGAGAGATTGGTTGTTGTTAAGTGTTTGTCAGACTCGTGAGTATACTCTCTACGTGAGAGTTTTTGCTGATAATTGTTCCCTAGTGCACTAAGCATTAGTCGCAAGGCTTGGTGATCTAAAAATGAAGAAGACTTGAAAAACTTGAAAAAACTTATTGCAAGTAAAAGTTATGTGTTTAAAGCAAATGGATCAGTTTGCAACACATAAATTAAAGGATTACTTATGAAAATTATACATAGACAACAACATAATCATTGAACATAAGCACATAAACACAACAATTTGATAAAGGAGTTCACCCCTCTTATGGGCTACATCTTCTGGTCCAGCTTCCAATGGTTTATTATTATTAATTGCTCAAAAGTTCTGAAAAACATGTCTTACAATGCTCAAACTGACAAACTGACTACTCCAATGGCTTCAGATCGTCCCAAAACCCCTGTCTGGTCTCTTTCAGCACCTCAATCGGTCGAAAAATGAAAAAGTTATGCCTCCTGGAAGTCCCCTCTTCAAGCTTGTTGTCTCTGCATCTACAAAACACACCCTTTTCTGAATGAACATGGCTCACACGCATTATATGGCATAAAAACCCAGCACCGGGTGCAACCGCGCCAACGGTGCAAACCATAGAATGGTTAAGGGTGTGCCAGCCCCTAACCGCCTCGGCACCAGGGCATATGGCGCATGTGACCTCGCGCGGATTAAAAGGTGGTTAACCAGTTATAACCGTGCAACTTCTTTCCCGCGCTCCGGTCATATGAAAAACCACGGGCCATA
>JZKD02S1672782.1:1202956-1232801 GCA_000966675.3 Picea glauca
TAGATAGGAGAGTACCTCTTTGTTTTTTAGCAAGCTCGAGGAGGATAAACAATGCTTGGTTAACTCATCTTCAATGAGTCCCATCTTCACATGATTAATGAACTTGAAGAAGGAAGGGTTCAATCCCATATTGGCCCTTCATTTTGTATATTTTACAAGTCCAAGGAAAGAAAAATAAATGGTCTTTTCATGTTTACAGAGTCTGAAAAATATTCGATAAATAAGACTCTAGATGGATTTTTTCGTGAAATTAGTATCGATGGTTTAAAAAAGTATAAAATGATAACTATGAGAACTCTTCTAATCATGATTGACTAGAGTATTCATTTTTTGTAAATAGTCTGATGAGACCAAAAAATAGATAAACGACCACTCAATAGATGTGATTTTTAATTCACTTTAATGAGCGTGAAAGATGACAAGATAACTTGGAAATATTTTCATTTTTAGAGAGTTTGAAAAGAGATTAAAGGAGACTCCAAAGAGTTCCTTTTTTGTATAGATTTTAGTAGTCTGAAAAAGAGATAAAAGTATACTTGGTAACCTATTCTCATGTATTAACGAGAACAAGAAAGAAAAAAGACTAAGCTCGGTAACTTATTCTCATGTATTTATGAGCACGAGAAATAATAAAGACTAAGCTTGTTCTAGAGAAGATTACAACGTTGTGATGGGAATGAACCCAAATCAAGGATCACTCCTAGAAGCATGTCTCTCCAAAGGTGTTTTCCCCCTAGACTTCATGATAGAAGCTAGTGGGTTTTCTCTAGCATGATTCCCAGAGGTTGGAGACCTACCCCCCAAGCATAGTTTCCTCCGATGACTTCTCTTCTTTCCTCATTTAGGCATCTGGGTACTAATGGGAAACTTTCACTAGGCGGAGGAGAAGAGGGTTCAAACACATGATTCAAAGTGAGACTCAAGGTGAATGGAGAGGGTTTTGTTTCATTTTTTAACAAGCTTGATAGAGACACTGAACTATGCTCGTTGAGATTAGGTACTACCAAAGGATCATATGATTCTAGGGATTGTTGCACCTGAGATGAAATCATATTTAATGTGGCCACCTATAGGATGGTAGGAGGAGGTAAAGGAAAAAAACCCATGAGTGAGGAATCCTTAAGGAGACCTAATCCTACACTCTCAAGACTATACTGTTCTAGAAAAGGGACATCATTCATTGTAGAATTGTGGAGATCTGGAGCTATATATTCCAGTTGGTCAATAGTGAAAATTTTTCCCTAATGGGGAAATTGCAAGGCATGAAACATTGTAGATACAACGACAATCATTGCATAAAACCAACTATGACCAAGTAACAAATTGTAATATGGGGAACATCAACTAATTCGATATCGATAAAAAAAATATTACCCTTCAATGTCATAACAAAACATGGAAAGGGACTGTGAGGTTGAAAACCACGTCCTTCAAATGATTTCAAGGTGGTAGGAGATGAGGTAAGTTTAGGATAACCTAGGGATAAGAAACAAGGAAAAGACATGACACAGGTGGAGGTTTCTTAATCCAAAACAGTATGATGGATGTTCTTTCCACCAACCAAAATTTGAATTTGGAATGATAAGTGGTGGGAGAGCCTCTCCTTAAATTAATCAATATTAAACATGATCATATTCAACTCCTCTAGATCCATAGCTCCAATGGAAGAAAACAAGGTTCTATGTTAATTTGGACAGTTTTGTAGAAATTTGAGGGTTGACATAGCACAAGGTGCATGTGCCAAATATTCAACGATGTTGTAGTTTTGGTCAGTGTGGAGATTTGGATTAAATGTTAGTTTTCAAATTACGCTCTTGGGCAGGTGCAACACTACGTCAAATATTTTTTTCTCAATCTAAAGAGGATTGGAAGATGGAGGAGGAGTGGATGTGGCAGGTTGATAGACAACCTTTCATTTAGTCTGATCACCTGGAGGAGTGTCGTACGTATTTTCTTGATTCGTTACATTGACCACCTTAAACATGTACACCTTAGAGGCATTCATGGAAGCATCTCCATGATGGGGATGACTTGGGTTTCCCCCTTGCAGAGAGGCAAGATTTTGTGCAACTAGATTTTGATGTTGAATGGGTTGGGAGGAATCCTTCAGAAATTTGGCGACTGCCTCATGATGAGGACAATATTTCATGTAGAGGTATTTCTCACAGATCATGCAAGGAAACTTAGGATTCCTATTCGGTGGAGTATCAACAGTATTTGGGTTATCCTTCTCATTCAAAGATTTCTTAGATTTACCGTTGTTTTTCTTCTTACCTCCTGGTTTTTGAGATGAAGTCAATTGGAGTGAATTTACCTTTGAGGTTTGAGAGAGAGAGAGGAATTAGTTTGGGTGTCTGAAAAAGAAATTGGTTCTGGAGAAATTTTTGTTGGATTGTTCAATGGACAAGGAGAATTAGGGATTAGATTATAAAGTGTGCCAGACCGGGAATATGCCAAGTACAAATACTATGCTCGAATGATATCCTTCTCCCCAATAACAACATTTCCCATAGAAAAATCACTGGAAATGGGAGGCAAGAGCGACTTTGTAAACCAATCTGCGAGGAGTTGGTTCAGAATGGGAGATTTAATCAACCATCTCCACTGTCTCCACTCATGAATATGATCATATATGTGGGTGGAAGAGGATTTTTAGATTGAGTTCAAAATATTTGTGCTAGTATCATACCATATATGCAACTGAAAATGCATAAGAAAATCCATGGCAAGAGAGTTAAAGTCGACAAAGGATTTACGTGGAAACTCGATATACAATTTCACTACCGCACCTGTAAGTTTTCTTTGAAAAATTCTAAGACTGATGGAATCATCCATCAAAGAGTTGGAAGAACACCACAAATGGAAATTCATAACATGATAATTGGGATCTTCCCCAGGTTTTCCATTGAATTTCAGGATGCCGGATGGTAATTTGATAGGTATGGTGGGCCAAAATGGGGCATGTTGAATGGGATCATTTTTCAAATGCGACAGATATGGCTTATCTAATGTATTCAAGAATGGAATCTGCCGGTTGGGCCGTGGATACTGGTGGTAACCACATGGAACAAGAACACTAATAGGACCGTATCTATTTTTTGGCGAGATGGAAAATCTATATGGTCATCCCATATATGGTGGCTTCCTAGGTTATCCACCCATGTAAAGTGGTTATCCTGATGTTCTTCCTATATAGGGTGGTTTTTCTGGTTTTCCAACCATATACTGTGACTGAACAGATGTTCCTCCAATGTAATGTGATTGAATTGATGGTCCCCCCATTTATTGAGGTTGAAAGGAATGTTGTGTTGGAATCATGGGGTTTATGGATTGAAACAGAAGGGTTTGTTACAAAAGAATGCCTTCCAGATTGGGTTGAACCCACAAAGGGTTAGAAACTCCTGGAAATGGATTTCTAGGATACAGGCCAGTGGTAGTAAGGATAGAAGGACTTGTAGGAGTGGTTTTCCCCCTGGCTATTTTATGTTCCAACCATCTAGGTTCCTCCCCAGTAGAGAGTTTTTCTGCAGTTGAAGGTTGACCTCCCATTGAAGATTGACCTCCAATGTAGGGTGTAATAATATGTGGTGATTGAGATGGAGGACAAGTAGCTTGTGGAACCATGGTTTTGTGAATGACTTGATTGTTGGCCATTTGGCTTATGTAACGACCAAGTAAGGCACTTGGTGTGTGCACGTGTGGAAATAGAGAAGAATTAATATTACTTGACCCATGTACAGAAGAAGATGTACGTGGAAGTGGTTGAGTTGGGTTTACCTGTGTCACCAATGTTTCTGGTAAATATGAAGAACCAACACTATCAACTAAAGGAGTTGTGGAAAAAGATGAGTTCCCAAGTCCTTCAGGAAAACCAAACGATATTGGGTTCATGCCAAAAGATTGTGTAGTGGTGGAACCAGGTGGTAAATAGTAAGAATAATAGGCATCATAATATTTTGTGGATGGTGGATCAATGAGTGGTTGGCTCATAGGATCCGTAAAAAGAGGATTTTCATAAGATGCAATAATTTCTACGAAGGTTGTGACCGATTATTCTATGTGTTGGCCACTTCAAGGAGATACACTCCTGGTCTCATAAGTTTGATCTTCGATCATTCTCTCATAAGAAACATTGGGGTGAGTTTCCTGAACTTCAGGATATGTTAACACTTGGTATTTTCTTTGGGTTGTATCAAATAAACCCCAAGGTAACTATTTCAACCAACTTTAGATTGTATTATGACCTATACAATCAAAGAGGGATCTCAAAAAAATAAAAAGGATTTCACACTCAAGATTTATGCAATAATAACACTCATAGGTCATATTTTGATAGAATATAGGTTTGTTTTTGTTTTAAAGAGATTGTAGGGAAAGCAATAGAAAAAGTACCATTGGGAAATGGAGTCAACCCCTGAAAACGAATGAAAACAATGAATGGTAGGTAGAACCTTCCATAGGAACAAAGGATAAATTAGGTGACGAACCTTCAGTTTTGAGTTTCATTGTGTAGGGTGGAAGAGAAAAATAAACATATAACAGAATCAGAGCACCATGAAAATTTAATTCTGACCTAGTTAAGAAGAGAAACAAAGTTTAAATCACTTGAGTCTAAATCACCATTGGATGAATTCTAGTCCCTTTAATTATCCAATGTAAATAGAAGAAAATGAATATGAAAGTAAGGACACAAGAAGTATATACAACGATAATATTACAAACTTCAAACCACTACCATTATAATATTTTTCATAAAAAGTTCAGGACTTCTGCATTTGTATTTTGATCAGATTTAGAGAATATTACAATAAGGATCAAAATTCTCCAATATATATATATAAACACCCTCACTAAGATAAATAATTATAACTCCCTTTCTATGCTATGATTTTGGATTTGATGACATAAAAAAGTAGACAATTTGTAAACTACTTGCTAAAAATGGCAAATTCATTTTGTTGGAAAATATGGGTCAAAGATAACATCATATCTCTCGAGTCACAATAGATGTTACAAAATGGGGAGTTTTTTTGGATTAACCCATTCTTGAGAAAAACATCTTCCATTCTTTGAAAATGCTTCTCCATATTCTTGGGATCCACGCCCAAAAATGATGACTAAAACATGAAAACATTAAATGAAAAATTCTGGAAAAATGGTCCGTAAAGATTCATTCAAATATCTCAAACTATGAAACATGAGAGAGGTGTTTTTTACTGATCACATTATTTACAAAACAATCTATGGGGTTTTCCAAAATTCTCTACAGTTGCTCAA
Organism: Picea glauca; assembly: GCA_000966675.3. Taxonomy (NCBI): domain Eukaryota; kingdom Viridiplantae; phylum Streptophyta; class Pinopsida; order Pinales; family Pinaceae; genus Picea; species Picea glauca. The sequence continues at coordinate 1,208,234 of JZKD02S1672782.1, forward strand.
GGAATGATCTTGAAGTTGACTGCAAAGATAGTCATTTCCAGAACTTATGTAGCGCACTTGATTTTTCTTCAAACACGTGCAAATTAAGGTGGAAAAAACTTGATGAATACTTTTTTTTTACCTCCAATGTGGTACACCAATCACTTTATGCTTTATTTTTCATTCATATGTGACTAAAACATTTGCGTAGCGCTGACTCACTACACAAGTTTTGTGTATGCTCGTTTATCAGTCAAAAATGCAGTTGCTCAAGAGGTTGCCTCATACTGTCATCATTGTTTGGATCAGAGGCACAAAGACTTCAAAAATATGTTTCTTATAGAAATATTTTAAAGCTTGTTAATTTCCTTCCTCCTTTAATCACCATTTAGGTTGCCGCTGTAATGGCTTCTTTCCTTAAAAATGTAAAATTGTGAGTTTCCTCCCTTCATATTTGTGCTAATTCTACAAGTAGATATAGTCTTCTTCTGGTTTCATCATTCAATTTCATATTTTTCTTTAGATTCCTATTCTCCTTCCTCAATGTTAGGTTCTGCACCTTCAAATTCCCCACTTTCCTAAACAAGGCTACATTTCTCTTCAATTTTGACTGAGCATTATAAAGGGATGCACATGCATTGTCTATGGCTGGTTTTCATTCCTTTAAATGATTCATCATTCATATCCTCTGATATTCAATTTTATTTTATCAATGACCCAAGGCTTCTTTATCCATCCCATGAAAACATATATACACAAACTGTGACTCAATTTAGGAATTCCTTAATCTTCCCAAGACTATGGCATGACTTTTCAAACTTTAGAAAAACTCTAAGTTTTTCCCTAAAAATATTGATGCTAACATCTGGATCCAATGGGGATGCTATTCTCCCTGTGAGGTAGAAAATAAAAACATATCATGTGCCTTATCCATTGGGCTGATCCAAAACCCTTTCTGCAACCTATTTCAATCCTCAACCAAGCAAACTGCAAATTGAAATTTGAAGTTGAAAATCCAAACCATTGAAACAAATGCTCAAAATATTGATCTTATTCAAAATGCTACCTATACTATGCTAATCTTTGAGCTATTTGATTAGGTGAAATAAAAAATCTAGTGCAACCATGAAAGTATCTTTTCCACGGGTTGAATTCCTTGCATATCTTTGATCAACGGTGAAAGGGAAAAGCTTCTCAATGGAAACTCATCAAAAAACTTAGAAATCAATTCAATATTGACAAAACTTAAAAACTTAGGCCCATCCGTTGATTCCAAACATGTTTCAAAAGGATATTTAAAAAAAAGAAAACTTATTTCAGGAGATTTCACAAGACTGCCATCCTGTATCAGCCCTCCAACTACATTCTTTCTTCCATAAATCTCAAACTGATGGATGTCATGAAAGGGATGAAGATATGTATTAAATTTCAGCAATGAAACCCCCATTGGCAAGGAGGAAAGGGATGATTTGGACAACAAATCATCATCATCTAAATTTTCAGATTCATCCTCGACCAATGGCTTCAATTTTGAACTGATAAAACATTCCATATAACAAGCAACAGGGTCATCAAACACATGAGATGATTGCTGCAATTTCTTGTCATTTTTTTCTAGTGAATCAATGTGATTTTGCATTAGCACACATTCCTTTGCTTCAATGATGATATTAAAATTTTCTTTCAACAATTTAAACGAATCAAAGCATCAAGGTAAATAATTTCCTTCAGTTAATTCAATACTTTCTTCATATTCTTCTTTGTAACTGTGATATGTGGCGTGATTGCTCTCATTAGACTACTGAAAAGGAACATTTTCTGATAGAGAACATGCAATTGGTTTTTCTATAAATTCAACATATTAATCATCATCATATTCATCATATATAGGAAAATAAACAACATCTGTAGTGTCATGTAAAAAGAAACGCTTGGGACATCAACCTGATCTTCAACAAGATGATTCACAAATTCATTTCCTTAACTGTCTACAAATGAATACATAAGATAATCAACTCCATGCTTATCATGAGATGTATCATAAGCTAAATTAACACCTTATTTTTCAACAAGTGGAATATAATCCTCTGCAAAATCATCAACATTTAAAACTTCAAGAGAACACACGATATTATTAACCCTCTACTCAAGATTCAAATCAACTGCTTTTTGTTCATATTCACTATCATGTTCTTTAGCATCCAACTTCTCATTTTGAATTTGTTTACATGCTTGGATACCATGTTGAATCTCCTACGCATCATTAAACATTTGTTGTAAGGACTTATATCTTCTTTCTATCAAAAGGAAAGACAAGTCTGGTTGAAAGGCTATTGCATAATGGAGCATGGCAACAACTTCAATGGGTTGAATTTCTTTGGGCAAGTTGTAATAAATACTGAAAAAAATCCTATTGAATGTAGAAATAGTTTCACTACTCTGCCTTTTCATGGAATAAAACTTTGTAATATGTATATCCAAATATTTCCTCTTGCCCCAAAATTTCAAAAAGACATTCTTCAATTCCTCCCATGAGCTAATCCACTGAGGTTGCAAATGTTTGAACCATGCTTTGGAATCTCCTTGTATTGATTGAGAAAAGGTTCTCATACATACATCATATTGTTCAATTTCTAACAGATCTATAAAATACTCAAAATCCTAAATGTGTTTTTCATCCATGATGTTCTTAAGATCTCCATCAAATTTGGGAAGATACTTGACATGCTTTGAAGGAAAATCATGAAGAATAGAAGGCAATTTTAAAGTTTTGTATCTTTGTTGAATCTTGGAAGGTGTTGGATTATGTACATGAGATGTTAGATAGACTTTAGTACATTGAGGCTCACCAACTTTGTTATGGTCGTCATATGACTCAAATGAAGGATGTTGATCAACATTAGTAATATGTGAAGAATATATATTCAAAGTTTCAAAAGAAGGATTTTCAAATATAGATTTTTGGTCCTCATTAGAATGTAATAGGTAAAGGAATAATAATTTAACATGCTCAGGAAAATACAAGAGGCACTTGATGAATATGAATACAATTTCTTGAAATAAATTTTCACTTTGATACCTGACTCTTTGTTCCTTCATATTGTTGTCAAAAGAGCTCGTCCTCCAGTGGAGTCCTTGAATTTCACTGAAGTTGATTGGAGTCTCTAGGTGAATGGTACATACACCTTGTGTTTGACCTCTATTGAACATCAAAACTCAAATACGATCTTTGTCTTTTTATCCCAGGGAAGATTTCACTGTTGTTCCCCGACAACGGTGCCGAAATGATAACACTTGGTAATTTCTTTGGGTCATATCAAAGAAACCTAAAGGTAACTATTTCAACCAATTTTATATTGTATTCTGACCTATATAATTAGAGAGGGCTCTCTCAAAAATCAAAAGGCTTTCACACTCAAGAATTATACAATAAAAACACTTAGAGGTCAAATTCTGATATAACATAGGTCTTTTTTTGTTTTAAAGAGATGGTAGGAAAAGAAAGAGAAAAAGTACCATTAGGAAATGGAGTCAACCCCTGAAAACAAATGAAAACAATGACTGGTTAAATTTCCAAAGGAACAAAGGTTAAATTAGGTAATGAATTTTTTTTTTGAGTTTGGCTGTGTAGGTTGGAAGAGGAAAAGAAACATATAACAAAATTAGAACACCATGAAAGATGAATTCTGACCTAGTTAAGAAGAGAAACAAAGTTTAAATCACTTGATTCTAAAGCACCATTGGATGAATTCTAGACACTTTAATTATCCAATTTAAACATAAAAACATGAAGATGAAAGTAAGGACATAAGAAGTACATACAAAGATAAGAGTACATACTTCATACCACCACCATTAGAATCTTTTTCATAAAAAGTTCAGGACTTCTTCATTTGTATTTCAATCAGATTTAGAGAATATTGCAATAAGGATCACAATGACTATACTTTATACCAACTCACCCTCCATGAACACCTTTAAAATGATCCAATATATAGATAAACACCCTCACTAAGCTACAGAAGTTGAACTCCCCTTGTTACACCTCAAAATTACTCACTTTGATAGTGTCGCAAGTGTCGTCATTACAAGTGTTGTAAGTGTTGTATCTTCTTTGCAAGTGTCACATATTGACTACAAGTGTTGCAAGTGTCACAAACACCATACTGCCATATTTCCCATGTCATGCCTCTAACGACATCATAAGGACACTTAGGACACCTCAAAGGCTAGTTTGGAAGAAGAGAAATTAGTTGACAGGGAGTACAAACCTTTTGCCATTGAAAGAACCACTAAAAAATGAATTTTGGAGAGGAGCGCTCCCCTACCCACTGTCAGGGAGTGCTAGTGCTCCTTGAGCCTCTTTGGGGGAGTGTTTGAGCACCATGTGCACCCTTTTGGGGGAGCGCTCCCCTACCCACTATCAGGGAGTGCTAGTGCTCCTTGAGCCTCTTTGGGGGAGTGTTTGAGAACCATGTGCACCCTTTTGGGGGAGCGCTACCCTTTTCTGAGCAAATTTTGGGTTTGTTGAGGCAAATAAGGGAAGAATCCCTCAATTCCTGAAGGTAATTAGATTCAAATAGATGGTCAAGGCATGATCTTAGGGAAGATCCTCAATTGAAGGAGAGGAATCCTCAAATTATCCCAAATATATCTCAAGTGGTTGGACCTCTCCAAGGTTATATAAGGAGGCCTTCTCATGGTGAAAGGTACATGGAGAGAGACTAGAGATTGATACCAAACTTATGATTCTGTAAGCGGTATGAACAAAAGAGATTGGAGATGTGACACTTATGATCCCATGAGTGATATGTCATCAAATCAATCAGTGTAGATTAATTGAGCAAAGGGGTTGGACAAGGAGTACTGGAAGAAGCTGTTTCACCTTCATTCAAAGGATTGTAAGTATCTTTACTTGTTCTCATTAATAATCAATGCTTGGCCTATTTCTTTCAAACTTGTTCTTGTTCCATATGAGTTTGTGTGCAGTAGATGGATCTATATTTGAGATAATATCAGTAGAGTAGGAAGTCCATTGTATCTTTGTTTGTCCTACAGGACCTATGAGGGAGATCAGGATCGAAGCTCAGCCAGGACTTTGCAAGGACAAACATAGCTAATAAGGTACATATATTTCTCCTTTTCTTTCATTCATTAGCTTGATTAGATCTAAAAGGAAGTTAGTGTCCATGTTAATAAATTTTATGTATTGGCCTTAGGAGTCTAGAGACCAAGAGGGAATCCACTTTTCCATAGGGGGATTTACCTACAACAAAAAATGGTGACTCCACCGGGGAGGAGCTCTGATTTTTGTTTCCATTCCCAGATCTTGTTTTGGCCCTTTTCCCACTGATTCGACCTTCTCCATATTGTATTTTTTATTCTTATATTTGTTTGATTGTCTCTTTATGTCATCATGATCAGCCTTATTGACTAAAATTCCTTGAGTTTTTGAGTTTCTGGGCATTTTTCTGAGTTTTTGCAGCAGAGCGCTCCCCTGCCCTTGCTAGTAGAGTGCCAACACTCCCTGGTGGTCTTACACAGAGTGTTGGATCGCTCTGGTACCCCTTACACCATAGCATTATCCCATTTTCAGTGAAAATCATCTAGGTTTTCAATTTCTATAGTTCAGTTTTTGCCTTTTGCATTTTCTCAGGGTCTCGTACTGTCATTCCATCTTTGTCATTGGCTTTCAATACCTTATTTATGAGAATTCATCCTCTTTTGTTTGGGAATTTGACATTTTATTTCCTTGCGTTGAAGTCACTCTTTGTCTTTGCTGACCTAGAGTTAACTTGCTTTTTCCTTCTCCTTCATCTGACTGAGTGGAAGCTTTTGTGAGGAAATCCAAAGGTCTATGAACCTTTCCATTTGATCTTTGAGGTCAATTTTCCATCATTTCTCTTTTGTTTGAGGTTTTTTTTTTCTTGTTTGCAATTTGGTTATCTTTGTCCTTATTTTCTATTTCATGATGAGAGTGTATTTTTTGTTTTGTGTGAGGTTTGCTTCTGATTGTTTAATCCCGAAATATGATTGACATTTAGAAGTTGTACATCTGATTATCATTCACATATAAATAAAAGGACATATTTTAGTGATTGGTTTGGATATTAGAAGGAATTTATGAAATTTTTAGCATTACATTGGATTTGAGTGAGAAACAAATTGATTGAGGACATTACATATTAGTGTTTGATAGTGAAAAACAACTCTTTCTCTTTCCCTTAAATAGGCATTCATCGAAAGACAAGACTGCTTATCATTTTCTTGTCCATTTTTGGGAATTGAGTCATCATACCATCGGTTTCATTGTCATACACCCTTTGAGTAAAGAACAACCATAAAATCAATGCTAATTAAAAATTATCTAGAACATTTTTTGTTTTTAGGATCTTCCACCAACATTAGACTAGGATTATCACTTTGGATTAGGCTATGAGTACAACTCTCCAAAGTTTTCAAAATGAACATTAGCATCCTGAGATAGGGAGAGGAAAATCCAATTGTTGTATAGGATTTATGGGATCCCCCTCTCACACAGGGGTTACGCACGAGGTCACATTCAGGTGAGTTATGAAGATTATCCCTCTACGGTTCAACTGTTTGTAGTGGTCATATAGTATATTGGGGGTCACTTGAAGGTATACCCATGATTATGTGTGGGAGCCTCTCAATTTGATTTCAGACTTGTTATCCTGCCCATACGTTTAGATCAGACTTTCGACTGTACCCACCTAGGGGATGACTGCGAGTTGGTGTCCTTAGTTTCCATAATCCTTAGGTACTTACATGAGGTGACAGTGAAGGGAAGTCTCACTATACCTAGAACAAACATTGGTCAAAATCACTTGGGTTCCTTGGAGGGTAAATCCATAATTACTACGTAGAAGCTTGCACCAAGGTGAAAGTCTGTTAAACAGGTCACCATTGTAACTGTTCCACCATATCCTAGACCCTTCTTGACTTGATCACGCGACGGTGGATTTCATCACCAACTAGTACAATGATCAAGAGAAGTCTTGTTTGCTTGGTTTTGATTCCTAGATTTTATTAGCATATGTTGTTTCTTTTCATTAGTTGACTCTAGATTTTTAGTGTGTACTGCTATTCTCCAAAATTGATCCTATAGATGATAAAGGTCTTCGCCGATCGTACAAGGGATTCCTCTGGAAGGCTACCAACCCTTACCTCCTAACCCTCCAAAAGACAACTACCGTGGAGAGGTAGAAAATCAATCTGACTCTGGGAGTGTTGTTACTCCTCCATTAGACAATCAAGAAGGTTCTTTGGTTGCAATTTTGAATCCCTTTCCTCGCACTAAATTTGTGTCAGTAACCCCTCTCGAACCATTTTTGATTTGTTTAGACTCCCTTGGGAACGCCATAGATGAAGAGGTCCCACAGTTACCTACGAGAGCTTTTACCGACACATATATCGGATCCATAGAAATAACCTTCAGTGAAGAGTATAGGACTCCTATTTTTCCTACCACTGCAGTAGATACAAATCCCACACCTACTCGTTATGTATGGAGGAATTCATCAGGATGCGATATCTATGAGAATTTTGAATCCTTTCGACAACCCTTTAATCCTCATGACCCTCCTGTTGAAACTCAGCCATCTGGTCAAACTATGAATCACCCCATCGATTAGGTCATTAATCCTACTATTGTGGAAAAACAAGTCTATCCTAATGCTAGACTCATCACCTCTACTCATTCCCAAGGCACTTTGATCCCTACCCCTGCTTTTACAAACTTTCACTCTATAGATCCACATGTTCCACACGATCTTCCTGGGACATCTTTTCCACCCAAGAATGTAGACCCTTGCCAACCAAATAAAACCAAATGGAGGGAAACCACCATCTAGCGGACCTATCCCTCCTGGAATACCATCATCCTATGGCAGGCCTACCCCTCCTGGGGGACAACCCCCTTTTCACGTTCTTCCCAGAGGGCAACCTCCCTTTTACAGTCATATCATGATCGTTAATCTACTGCTAGTAGGGGGGAAACCTTCATATACTGGAAACCCTTCACAATCCTGGGGAGTATCTTCCAGAGGTACATTTACCCAACCCCATGTTGGAGGGAACTCTTATCATAACCCACAAGGAGGAGTATCAAATCCTGTTCCTTCCAGACCATCTTATGGACAACCTTATCCGGGCAACATCCAAAACACCACCTAGAGTCCTCATTATCCTCCCCATGGGTCTAATGTGTATCCGCCTTTGGGATCTACTCCTTACCCTCCTCAAGGGAACAATATTCATCCTCTTTCTGGGCAAGCAAATCACCCAGTTTATAATGCTCAGAACCCACCGGGTTATGCAAATATTTCTCAGCCATCATCGAATCCTGTTTATCTTGGTCAACAACAACCGTATGTAGGAGGACCTACTGGTTACAACTATCCACCTAACCCAGTTTATGGTCCTATTGGTGTTCCTATGCCACACCAGTATCATCCGTAAATTAACTGATAACTACCTTTCCTTGCAACTCTGGATCTCCCAGACCTTTCTCGGTTAACTAATAATCCTATTTTTCATTCACCAGTTTAGCCAGTTATTCTAGCTAAACTTCCTTCTGATATTCTGAAATTTGACGAAAAATCTGGCGAAGATCCAAATAACCATGTGATGAATTTCCATTTGTGGTGTTCATCAAATTCCCTCATTGATGATTCTATACGTTTGTGTCTTTTCCAGTGAACACTTATGGGCTCAGCAACAAAGAAGTATATTGAGCTACCACATGCTTATTTTCATGATTTCAACTCCCTTTCCATGTCTTTCTTCACACACTTTCAACTACCTATTCACTACTAGATGGGTACTGAACTCTTGACCTCCCTTTGTCAAACTAACTCTGTGCATATCTCTGACCATATTCATGAGTGGAGACAATGATGAAGGATGATCAAAGTAATCATTCCTGACATATTATTGGCATAGTGGTTTACTAAATCACTTTTACCCCCGATCGCTTGCGATGTCGCTATGGGTGGCACAGTCACCAAGGAAGAAACCATTGCTCGGGCTCAGTAGTTAGATTTGGTTTATTCACAATCTGGTACTTTGTATGATTTTCTTCCAAATGCTACTCGAGCTAATACCGATCCATCCAAGCCATCATCCTCATCTCATGCAGACGGTGTTATCGGTTCCGTGAAAACTCAATCTACTTCCCAATCGACCACACTCTCCTCTACCTCCCCCCAAACTCAGATCTTTGAGGTGAATGTAGTTCAATCTGCCCCTTCACAACAATCCGGAGGTAAAAAGAAGACAAAAAATAAATCAAAAAATACTAATAACAATGAACAACCAAAAAATCAAGCTCAAACACCTGCTACTGAAAAGAAACCACAATGAAAAATGAAATTCCCATGTATCATTTGTGGTGAATATCAGTACATCGAGACTTTCCACATTGCAATGAAGTGGCCAAACTTTTCCAGGGAAATTCACAACCCATTGTGCTTACTCAGCCTTTTCCACAACAACAATCCATGGTTGCTCAAACCCCCTCTCCTGGGGGTAGTTCTGGCCATTCTCATGATGAGGCCTCGATGAGTGCACATATTTATATGTTTAATGGGATTAATTTGAACACTCGATCTAGGACATACGACACATCAGGTAACCTTGACAAAGGAAAATTCACTAACGGTATCGCTACTTTACCGGATCCATCAACATCCTCCGTTAGTCCTCCATCAATTAATCCTCCATCTGGACCAGTTCAGATTGAGAAACCTATTACGCCCTCCTAAGAGAACTATCCTTAAATCTACCTTTAATCCTAGTTCACGCACCACCCAAAAATACAACATTGTTGAAGATTTGGCTCAATCACCGTGTGCTATGTCTGCATTAGAAGTTCTATAGGACTTCCCTAGTCAACATAGAATGCTCTTGGCCACTATTGGCATCATTGAGCCTGATTCGTCCAACCATATCATGTTTAACTTGGACAATTATGCATCTCGACTCTCCCACCAACTTGCTTTCCAAGTTGATGTTGTTGTTCACAATCAACAAATCCACCGAACTATTTTGGATGAGGGAGCCTCAACTTGTGTCATGTCTTTAGCATGTTGGAAAGGTTTAAAATCACTCGTACTTAACAAATCCCCAATGATGTTATGCACATTCGATGGGCGAGGTTTTCATCCCCATGGGATTTTACAGTCTCTGCCCATCCAACTGGGTGGAAAAACTATCACTATTGATGTTGAGGTGGTCGATGCTCCCCTCGATTAACTTCTTACTTGGAAGAAGTTGGTTTTATGCTATGACTGTTGTTTCCTTGTCAGTCTTTCGATGTGTACAATTTCCTCACTAGGGAAAAATTGTCACTATTGATTAGTTAGATTTCTGCACAACCAACATTCATGCTCCTACTACCAACAACATTCCTTTCTTGGGAGACCACAAGATCACATATGAAAGCGTTGGTGTTGTCTTGTTGAAATATTCTAGCCTTATGGGTACCTTCCATACACCACTTCCACCGACTACACATCATATTACCACCGTCGATATGATTTCGACCGTGGATTATCAATCTTTGGAATCATCTGACCCTTGGATTGTACCTAGTCCATTGGAATTCGATGCACTAGGTGACACCATGCCACTTAATCCATCCAAAACATAATACGTTTCTATCCAATCCGCTTCTCCCTCGTCAGATGACCAACATCTATTGGCACCTGAAAGTTACTCAATGCCATCACGGTTAAGTTCTTTGTCGTCTGCAATCGACTACATTTCCCCAGTTTTTCCCTCGGATGAATCTATTATGGAAATGTTGAGAATTGACAAACTACCTCGGGATGATAACCATCATCGATCCTCTTTTCTCCCCCCTCGTGAATAAATTCGGGAAGATATACACTCTATCTCCCCTCCTGATGTCAATTTTCTATTGTCTCCCATGCCTTCGACTTTCGATGATTTGGATCTAGTAGTTGACATGGTGATCTCTTCGGTAGGGCTATTGGAGCCTACTCTCCTTACCCCTGTCGCGACCCTTGACATGTGTTCCTTCTAGAGTGATTTTCTTCCATCCAGTGAAGATCTCTTGGAAGCCATGACCGAGTTTTGTCCCTTGACATGGTGTTATTCTAGAGCATTATTTTCTTGGAAGCCATGATCAAGAAGAGTCCATGAGAATAGTTTTTTTTCTCTGTAGCAAGATCGTTAAAAAATGAAATAGAGGTCACGAGCATAGTTTTTCTTCTTTGTAGCAAGCTCGTTAAAAAATGAAACAAAAATATGGGGATTGAACTCGGATCCCTGAGCATAGTTCTTTTTCTATGTCAAGCTCGTTAAAAAATGAAACAGTCATCCCTCTTGAACCTTCTTTTCATCCACTCTTATCCTTTTTCTCCATCTAGTAGAGAAATTGGTGACAACCTCAAAGTCGGTGAATGAATTGAATCTTGGAGGGAACGTCTCCAGCCTTTGATGATCATTCTGGAGTTAAGCCATGAGCTTTCAAGATGGGGGCATACTGAGCTTGGTCTTTGTTCTTTCTTGTACTTGAAAAAACATGAGAATGTAACCGAGTAGACTTTTATCACTTTTTCAAACTCGCATGGTTACATGAAAAAGGAACCCCTTGGAGTCATCTTTGAGCTCTTTTCAGACTCTCTAAACATGAAAATTTTGTCGAGTGATCTTGCTTCCTTTCCCAATCATTAAAAGGTTTGAAAGGTCATCTTTCGAGTGATAATTTATCTCTGTTTCAGCCTCGCAAGACTAATATTACAAAAAAGGACAACTTTGGAGTCACCTTTAAGTCGTTTTAAGACTCTCTAAATATGAAAAAACTACCGATTTTACCTTCTCTGGACTCGTTAAACAGTCATACATTGAAGGGCTCATATGAGACCGAACCCTTACTTCTTCCAGTTCATTAAACAAAGAAAGAGGGACTTACCTAAGGTGAGTCATATCGAGCATGTGTTACCCTCCTCGAGCTCGTTAAATTAAAAAGAGGTACTCGTCTATCTAGATGGGGGAAAATTGAAGGAAACAAGCCAAAGAAGTTTTTTTTTAGAACATTACCAGTAACTCTTACGGTCGCCCTTGAACACGACACTTTGTATTTGCACACATTTTAATCCGCTGAACCTATGCACTAAGCCAATCCTCTGAGTTTTTGTTACTCCTTTGGTTCACTCGACGAAAGTCACCGTATCCACTACATTATCGTGTTTTGGTCCATGTCAAGTTTTTGTTAGTGTGCCTTAGTGTTCAAGGGAAGTATCTGCCTCGAGAATCAGCCATCACAAATATCCTATTTCAATACCTATGTCAGTCCATGTTCATTTGATATACCAATTACATCTATGTGTTAGTTTCATGTCGTTGATGGGGGATACATCAAGGCCCTCCTTCGATGAGTCTATTCCTATCGACTTCAGTGCATTATCCAGTAGCTAGACTTAGAAACCAGTTAGTACCTTGGGACCTGCATGCCTCCTCATGCCCGACAGTGGGTTTAAATCATTGACCCCTGATCAGATGATTCCATAGATGTTTGACTTCAGCTCATTCATTCACATTCACTGGAATGTACTAGGGTACCTTGGGAGTCATTGACATCAATGGTGATTTCCCTCGCACTTGCTAACGGTTTACATCATTGACCGATATCAAGTGGTTTCTACCATGTTCGACATCATGAAATCTATTCACATGGTTAGATTCGTACTACATAAAGATCAATAAGAAGACCCTGGGTTGAAGCATCACTCTTATATATACTTTTCCCAGGTTGCGAAAGAGTTCTTTTGAACTATGACACATATATTGTTACATAGATCCACTTTGTATGGGTCGTGGCTATGTCTTGTCATCTCATAGATCCATTGTGTATTCTTCATGGATATGATCATTTTAGGTCATAGGAGTATAGATCCACATTTTATTTTTAGTGGCTATACCTTTTGTCAATATAATTATGGATCCGCAGTGTATTTTATGGCGGCCATACCTAAAAAGTTTTTATCACTCAAGCATAGGTATGCCTGCCTTGGGTTTGAAACATGTCATAATATTTGTTTGATGGTTGTGTGCAGTTTTTTTCGGTTTCTCTGCGTCCATACTCTTGCTCAAAAAACTCTACAAAGTAATTTAGTCATCATCGTCTTCTAACTTCATACTTTGGGGGGCAATCTGTTACACCTCAAAATTACTCACTTCGATAGTGTCACAAGTGTCGTCATTACAAGTGTTGTAAGTGTCACATCTTGTCCGCAAGTGTCACATCTTGAATACAAGTGTTGCAAGTGTCACAAACATCATACTTCCATATTTCCCATGTTGGGCCTCTAACGAAATCATAAGGACACTTAGGACACCTCAAAGGCTAGTTTGGAAGAAGAGAAATCAGTTGACAGGGAGTACAAATCTTTTTCCATTGAAAGAACCACTAAAAAATGAATTTTGGAGAGGAGCACTCCCCTACCCACTGTCAGGAAGTGATGGCGCTCCCTGTGCACCCTTTTGGGGGAGTGCTACCCTTTTCTAAGAAAATTTTGAGTTTGTTGAGGCAAATAAGGGAAGAATCCCTCAATTCTTGAAGGTAGTTGGATTCAAATAGATGGTCAAGGCATTATCTTAGGGAAGATCCTCAACTGAAGGAGAGGAATCCGCAACTTATCCCAAATAACTCTTAAGTGGTTGGACCTCTCCAAGGTTATATAAGGAGGCCTTGTCATGGTGAAAGGTACATGGAGAGAGACTAGAGATTGATACCAAACTTATGATTATGTAAGTGGTATGAACATAAGATATTGGAGATGTGACATTTATGATCCCATGAGTGATATGTCATCAAAGAAATCAGTGTAGATTACTTGAGCAAAGGGGTTGGACAAGGAGAACTGGAAGAAGCTGTTGCACCTTCATTCAAAGGATTGTAAGTATATTTACTTGTTCTCATTAATAATCAATGCTTGGCCTTTTTCTTTCAAACTTATGCTTGTTCCATATGAGTTTGTCTGCAGTATATGGATCTATATTTGAGCTAATCTCGGTAGAGTAGGAAGTCCATTGTATCTTTTTTTGTCCTACATGACCTATCAGGGAGTTGAGGATCGAAGCTCAGCCAGGACTTTGCAAGGACAAATGTCGCTAATAAGGTACATATCTTTCTCCTTCTCTTTCATTCATTAGCTTGATTAGATCTAAAAGGAAGTTAGTGTCCATGTTAAGCACTTTTATTTCTTGTCCTTAAGAGTCTAGAGACCAAGAGGGAATACACTTGTCCATAGGGGGATTCACCTACAACACCCCTGCTATCCCATGATTTTGGATCTGATTACATTAAAAAAAAGACAATTTATAAACTACTTGCTAAAAACAACAAATTTGTTTTACTGGAAAATATGGGTCAAAGATAACATGATATATCTCGAATCACAATAGATGTTACAAAATGGGGAAAGGTTTTTGGATATGAACCAGGGATTGATAAAATCCTCTTCCAGTTGTTTAAAATTCTTCTGTATTTTCTCTAGATTCATGCCCAAAAAGGATTACTAAAACATGAAAACATTAAATGCGAAATTATGGAAAAATGGACCGTAAAGATTCATTCAAATATCACACTATGAAACCTATGTAAATAATGAGAGAGGTTTTTGTTACTAAGATCATGATTGACAAAAAAATCTCTTGTTTTTTCCAAAACCCTCTCCAGTTGCTCAGGGAATGATCTTGAATTTGACTGCAAAAATAATAATTTCCAGAGCTTGCGTAGCGCACTTGATTTTTCTTGAAACACATGAAAATTAAGGTGGCATCAACTTGATGAAGACATTTTTTGACCTCTAATGTGGTACACCAATCAATTCATGCTATCTTTTTCATTCATATGTGACTACACCATTTTCATAACCCTGGCTCGCTACGCAGGTGTTGTGTATGCACGTTTATCAGTCAAAACTGTAGCTGCTAAAGATGTTGCTTCATACTATCATCATTGTTTGAATCAGAGGCACAAATATTTAAAAAATATTATAACAATATGTTAAACCTTGTTAATTTCCTTCCTCCTTTAATCACCATTTAGGTTGCAACTATAATGGCTCCTTTCCCCAAAAATGAAAAATTGTGAGTTTCTTCCCTTCATATTTGTGCTACTTATGCAAGTAGCTCTAGTATTCTTCCTCTTTCCTAATAAAACCCCATTTTGTACCCTATCATCGTCAATGATCTAGCCATTGTACTAATTAGATAACTTGTCATTCTTGATTGAGCTATAAAGAGAGAGCCCTCTCTGGGTTGTAAGGGCTAGCTTCCAACCTGTAAGTTGGTTTGTGGTTTCCTCTATGACTTGCCTCCATAGAAAAGACAAATTATGGAGTGTTAACATGATCCATACCTTGTATACTGTGAAATATTCGATCCTAAGGACGACTAAAAAAATCAAATAAACACACTCCTATGAAAACTAAAATAAATCAACCAAGCAACAACAAATTTGAGGATCTTCCGAAGATGGGATGTCAAGCCGTCAGTGAAGAAATGAGAAGCAGTTACCCTGAGCTCCACGTAACATCCCTTATCGGTGCAAGAAACCATCACTTCCGTGGGATTACCCTCCAAGGGAAATGAGAGTGTGATACGACATCTACACCAAGTACCATGGGAATCCCCCCACATTCACCTCTATAGATACCTAGGAAAGGACATTAAGGTTAGAAACTCCTAGTCAGCCTCTGGGCAAGTACAGTCGACGGTCATAACCAAATGTATGGGAAAGATATCAAAGTCTGGAGATATTCAAGAGAACTAAAGACAAGTGGACGAGTAATAATCCTAAGGACACCGAATAGATTCGGTATTCATGAAGCACCGAGACCAAATGAAACAAGTGGTTTCTCAAGAAAAACCCCCAATATATGTTATGTCTGCTACGCTTGGTCAAGCTTTGGAGGGGTAATCTTTGTTCATCTTCTGCAAATGATCTTGTGTTTAGCCCCTATGTGAGAGGGGGTTCCCAACTATGCTTATACAAAAGTTGGATTTGTACACTCGCTAGTGTTCTACCGTTTGTTTAGTATCCTTGGAGGATTTACTCACTTTTCCTAGTCCAAAGACCCTAATCCTGTGCTACTATTGGTGTGCTCAAACCAAAAAAAAGTTAGTTGATTTTATTAGCACGTGATTGATTTTAATGGATTTTTACTCAAAGGGTTCACGGAGATGCAATTGATGATGTGTGAGAGACTCGAATCCAATAGAATGCAAAATAATGAGATGCAGTTTGTTATTTTCAATGAATTCTATGTATGGGAAGGAGAAGAGTTCTATTCTTCTTAACACAAGAAAGAACTCAAAACTATGCAACTTTCAATTCCAGGGTTCAAGATGATGCCAAAATACTAAGAAATGTTTCTGAAAATTGAAATGCACATACAAAACTAGCTCTTTTTCCAAACATATATCAAAACCAATTCCTAAAGAATGTCAAAAAAATCCTTTGTTTGATTATGTATGCAAGGAGACATGTAAATTTTTTCACTTCTTAAATTTCAATAGAAATGAAAGAGATATATGTTCGACACAGAGAAATAAGAGGCAAGAAATAAATAAAAAAAATCTCACTCAAAAATGATGAGAACTAACATAAACAAGTGTGAGATAACCTGTTCAATCAAGGACTCAAAAATGCAAATGATAAAGAAGAAAAACACTCATGAAAATCCTCAAAACACAAGTAGGAAGAAAAAGGGTTGTGGTAAACGAGAGAGTCCTAAACATCCATAAAATCAATTTTTTTTGATAGAGAGGAAAGGTCTCACGACCAATCAACTAATTCAAAATCAAAAGAAGGAAATGAAAATGAGTGATAATGTCAAGTTCTCAAGCAAGGAAAGTAAGAAACAAACTAAGAGCCTCTAGGATAAAAGACTAGGCAATCTCAAACACACAAGCAAGTTGAAAAGAGGACGAGGAAGAAAGAAAACAAAATCTATTAATAAAATATATGATCAATATCATCCAAACATCTATATATGATCACAGAGACTCAAAAAAGAACCTCAAACAATCACAGAGAAACTGAGCAAAATATGAGAAAAAGTAGAAAACAGGGCTCAGAAACTAGTCCTCTATAGGAATATGGTCCTCCAAAATGGAAGAAAGGGAATCCAAGGGGGGATGGACACTCCCTAATGGTATATAAAAAAGTGTCCAGGATGCTCTGTGGTATTTATACATGGTGTGATCTGTATTTTATGAGAATAACGAAATGAATACAGATTATTAAAAGATGCTTAACACAAAATAACAGAGATACAATAAAACTGGGTTTCTATTCAATAAGGAAATAAGCTGAAACTGTAAAATGTAGCGGAAAATAAGCTTGTTGTAATGGTGGTGGATTATCTCTGAGAAGAGATGTGACAACTGCACTCATTCGCAATAATATCATTACAATGAGGCTCTGAAGGCCTTGTTGGCCCTCGACCAAGTTTTGAGGAAATATTGGTCGTGTTTGACCACTTTTGGGACTTCGACAAGATGGACAAGGATGGAGCACCTAGGTGAAGCAGAGATCACAATATCTCACTTGTTTTGTGGACCCAACAAGGGGTTCATTAGCAATTTTGTATTAGGGTTTTGGGATATCGACCCATGGGTTTACCCATGATCAAGCCTTGTTGTAATTGTATAAATAAGTAGTAGCTAAGCAATGTAAGGAGAGTTACTAGTAGAATCTTAGTGCAAGAACATGTTAGGGATTGCAGAGCTAAGTGAAAGTGTTTTGTAAGTGCTACTAAGGATTTGGCTCTGTGCCTTGACCTGGTTTTGGGAAGGAGGATATGGTGCACACCTCGCAGATCTCCTGTCCTCTGTGGAGTTTGGCTCTGTGGCTTTGTGCACATGAGTGGATGAATGTAAGAAGATAGAAAGACTAATAAAGAATAAGAAGAAGTTGGTGGATGTAGCCCCACATTGGGGTGAACCACGTATATCCTGTGTCTTGATGTTCTTTGTGCGATGTTGTTTATGTGTTTATTTGCTTAGTGATGTTCTTTTTATGTATAATGAATGCATATGATGTTGTTGCTTAGTTCTTAATGATGTGAGTGAATGCTATATCTGAGATAATGTTATGTGCTAAGTGATCAGAAGTGTTAGATCTTGATTGTTATTTCATCGATCTATAATAAGGGTTAATCTGTGATGTAAATGAGAATCATAATCTACTGCCTATTGTTGGCTAAGTGCTCTGTTAAGTGTTGTAATCATATATCTATGTCCCAGCTTGGTTGTAGACACCTAAGACCTACAACCCCCCCTTCCTCTACCTTAGGAGAGACTTCATCTACTTCGCAGGTGTTGTTGAAAGGGTCAATAGTTAGGGTTTTATTGGTGCATTGTTGAAGCGTTGAACCTTGGGTCTGCCCCTGTTCCAACAAATGGTTCCGTTGCCGGGACATGAAACTGTGATTTTTGGGAACTGAATAAAAGAGAAAGATATGTGCATAGATCTATTGTTGTAGTGTGCAATATTCTAATCAACTTGCAAAGCTCTGTGCTAAGAAAGAAACTCGATCTAAATAAAAGAGTTAAGATATTAAATCTTTGTGCTCTGGTAAAGGTAAGATAAGGAGAAATTTTTTCTTTGAAAGTATGAATCTAGGTCTGTTTGATAGATTTTGTCCTAGTCTGAAAACTAGGGAACCGTTAGATGGCGTTGATCTGAATAAATTTGATAGAAATAGAGAAAAATATGTTATTCCTATGCATAGAAAGAAATTTTGGACTAATAAGTGGATGCAGGAACCTAGAAATAATTTTTGTAGATTGTAGGTCCACCAATGTGATCCTAGTGCGTAGTACAAGAAATATTGTGGCTCGTTTAAAAGAAAGAGAGGATTGACACTGTGTTACAATTGCAGAAGATCAAGACATCTTACTAAAAAATTCCCTGGTGCAGGTCCTATTTGTCTTTGTTGTAAATCCATTGGTCATGAGATTGAGGATTGCCCAAGGATGATTGCTAAAGTTGAAAAGATGAACAAGAGACAAGAAAACTATAAAGAAGTTCAAGAGACTAAGGATATGTTAAAGAATCATACAAAAAAAGAGTTAGAGACTATGTTAATACAGTTAAAAGAATAAATAGATGATCACAAAGACATCAGTTTACCAGAGATCCTAAAAGAAAAACAATGCATTGTTACAAGAATAGAAGACTTCGACATAGACTATGTATTGGATGAAGAAACACATGTGAATATTATGCCAGAAAGCACTTGGGAAATTTTGGGAAATCCTACTATGATACCTTCATTGGGAAGGATAGGCTTGTTTAAAGGAAAAATGATAACCCTGTGTGGAAGAGTTACTAATATACCTATGATTGTTCATGAGACATTGACTGAAGAAGAATTTGAAGTCATTAAATTTATTAATAACAATGCCCCTTTTCCACTTTAATTGGGAAAGACTTGGATTGAGAAGGATCAGATCAGAAGGAAAGCAGAGGAGGAAGCCACAGAAAAGAAAAAGAAATAACTAAGGGATCTCATAGGTAGAAGAATAGATCGACTATTAGAAGAATGATAAGTTGAGTCAAAGCAACAAAATAAAAGAGAATTAGTTGTCAAAGTTGAAAGAGAACATGAAGGTTTAAAGGACCTATCCATGCAAGAAGAAAGTGTGTCCACCCAGGAACTAGTAAGAAAAGAGGTATTATCTCTGAACCCTTTGAAAGAACATCAAAAACACGAAGTCACTACGCTAAGAACAGATAATAATAAGAATGGAAAGAGTAATCCAGAGACTCAGATCATAGGAAAGAAGGCAAGGAAGCTCAGTAAGAAGAAAGCCAGGTTGGAAAAACTACAACAAGTTCCAGAAAAGACTTCGCAGGAGACAGATCTGCAAAACTTGAACCTCGTCAGACTAAGAGAACTACACAGAATGGGACCTAGCCACGACAAATAAATATAACCGTTGGAGGCACCCCAACTGTTATAATGATTCTCTAGAACGACTAGCGTAGTGTGCCTAGCTTGTCATCTTCTAGCTGGTAAGATTGTCAGAAAGAACTGTCCAACACAGGTCATTGGATTCATAGTATACCTTGCAGGGAAGTGTGTATAAGGAATGAAAATGAACTGGGTGAGCTAGCTCGTCAATGAGCTCAAGAAGGACTATCGTGAAATGCAGGATCAGGGCTATGAGTTCCATTTTAGTTGGTTACTAGTACTGATCACTTTCGTCGCTTGGAAAATGCCGGAAGGAGAGACATTCCCAGAAGACGAGCCATCAGAGCCATTGGCCACAAGGTTCTCCACCTTCTGGTACACAAATGACATGTCTAAGAAATGGTAGTCAAATGTTGTCTTCCATGCCAACTACTAGCAACTGAAGTGTGCTATTCAGGAATTTCCAAGAATGACCCCGAATACATTGCATCATTACAGACTGCTCATGAAGTTAATGACCCCGAATACATTGCATCATTACGAAAGCAAGGAGGAGTTGCAGTCCTATTATAAGTTGAACGACGAGGACATGGAGGAGATCACCAAAGAATGGTCGACAAAGTTCCTTGTACCGGTGGAAGATACAAAACTCTTTGAACCTGACATCATCGGAAGTCCCTTGGTCACCCGGGTCGAACATGATGGATATACTAGCACAAAGAAAAAGAAGAAAAAGGAGGAAGTGCAGAACATAGAAATTGATGAGGAGGAGAGCGCCTCAGAGGAAAGTAGGCTTGACTCACCTGCAGAAGGAGGAGGAGACGAAGTGAACCAAGAAAAAGGAGGGGAAGAAGGAGAAAAAAAATACAAAGGAAAAGTTACACTGCCAAAGGATCCCCCCACAGAGGCCGAAACATCGAAGAAAAGGAAGGTTTCTTTGCAGAAACCCTAAGCACGAAAGATGACCCGATTCAATAAGACTCACTTGAAGAATGTGCTCATAGTGGATGATTTCGATCTCATCATTGCAACCATGGAGGATTCTTTAGAGGATATCTTGTAGAGACATGAAGTGAAGCAAGAGACATTGTATGAAAAAATACAGAAGGAGCTCAAGGACATACAACAAGTTATCCATTCGAGCTGCAAAGTACCTACTGCACCTTATTCAACGGAAATTGTAGAATTGGGGGATGAGCCCACCCATTTACGAATATTAGTAGATGCAACAAAGGCTTGACTTTGTCAATTCCAAGAAGAAAAAGAGTAGGCTACAGAAGCCATGAAGAAATAAAAGGAGGAGGTCTTAGAGAAACTTCAAGTTGCGCAGCAGGAGAAAGATGAAATTAGGGAGATGTTCAGAGAGGACAAAGAGAGGATGCAGAAAGAAAAAGACTAGCTGCTCACAGATCATAATGTGCTCAAAGAGGTAGTGACTAAAGAACTTCGCTTTATGCCAGGATTTCCACAGGAGGAACCAGAGTCAACCGAGATGCAAGTGGGGAATCTCGTTGAAGACATTCAGTGGCTTCAAGCATGGATAATGGAGTTAGAGCTCCAAGAAGTACCTAGCACTCCGCAAGAAGTGCACAATCAGAGGGAAGAAGCTGACAAGAATGTAGTGTAAATAATCAGGGAACTGACCTCAGAGTGTAAGAAATTAATAAATCGTACTGCACATAACTATGAGTGCCTTTCAAAATATCCGGAGCTGAGGAAAATAGAAGCACAAATCTAGGAGGCGCAACAGCAGGCATCCACCATCCAAGAACATATGAAGCTGCTCACTGCAGTCGAGAGGATGAAAAGATCACAAGAAAAATGCACAGTCCAATAATAGGTTACTGCCATCCAGAGCAAAGTCATGGAGGTTACATAGAGATTCCAGCCAATGCAGGATGAAGCCTGAATGATTTTTGAAGAAATTGAAGGACAGGGCTCACAGTTGGAACAAGTGGTTACGACAGTGGAACATGCTTGGAAGGGCCTATTACAGAACAAGTAATTCAAGAGTTCGCTAAGTAGGAGGCTCTGGAAAAGCAGCAAGTTGAGGTAGATCGAGCTAATCTCGAGGCCTTCGAAGTAGTGTTTCCTAGATCTGAATGACTCGAGACAAGTCATAGGTGAGTGTTGGGGGCCTGTTGGCCCTCGACCAAGTTTTAAGGAAATATTGGTCATGCTTGACCACGTTTGGGACTTCAACAGGCTGTACGAAGATGGAGCGCCTAGGCGAAGAGGAGATCACTGGATCTCACTTGTTTCGTGGACCCATCAAGGGGTTCATTATGGATTTTGTATTAGGGTTTTGGGATATTGGCCCATGGGTTTACCCATGATTAGGCCTTGTTGTAATTGTATAAATAAGTAGTAGCTAAGATATGTAAGGAAAGTTACTAGTAGAAGCTTAGTGAAAGAACGTGTTAGGGATTGCATAGCTAAGTGAAAGTTTTTTGTAAGTTGCTTTATGTGCAGACGTTGTATGTAAGTGCTATATGCTAGTAAGGAGTTGGCTTTGTGCCTTGACCTAGTTTTGGGAAGGAGGATCTGGTGCGCAACTTGCATATCTCCTGTCCTCTGTGGAGTTTGGATATTTGTCTTTGTTCACAAGAGAAGATGAATGTAAGAAGCTTGAAATACTAATAAAGAAGAAGAAGAAGTTGGTGGACGTAGCCCCACACTGGGGTGAACCACGTATATCCTTTGTCTTGATGTGCTTTGTGCGATGTTGTTTATCTGGTTATTTTCTTAGTCTTGTTGTTGTTATGTATAATGAATGCATCTGCTGTTGTATCTTAGTGCTTAATGATGTGAGTGAATGCTATATATGAGCTAATTCCATGTGCTAAGTGACTGGATGTGTTAGATCTTGATTGTTACTGCGTTGATCCGTAATAAGGGTTAATCTGTGATGTAAATTAGAATCATAATCTACTTCATATTGTTGGCTAATTTCTCTGTTAAGTGTTGTAATCACATATATGTGTACCAACTTGGTTGTACACACCTGAGTCCTACAACCCCCCCTTCCTTTACCTCGGGTGAGACTTCATCGGCTTCGCAGGTGTTGCCGAAAGGGCCGATAGTTAGGGTTTTGTTGGTGCGTTGTTGAAGTGTTGAACCCTGGGTCTGCCCCTGTGCCAAAAGGCCTTTTACAATAAACAAGAATGTAAAAAACCCTAGACATCCAAAGACCTAACCCTAGGAGATGAAGCGCCAAAAATCATGTGGGCCCCATTTGGGAAAGTTAGTACATCAACTTCTTGGGGTCGTAACTTTTGCATACAATCTTCGTTTTAGTCGCACTATAGGCCATTGCAAAGGTCTAATTGAGAAGATAAATTTTCGACTGGCCCAGGTTTATGCCATTGGCAGTCACTTGGGCCCCAAATCCCCAAAAAACGTCATTTAGGGCCTCAAAACGGCCCCAAAAGTTTGGAACCCGAAAAACTACCGAACAACTGCCAAGGTGGAAAAATGTTTTTTGAGATAGTGGAATAGGTGGGTGGCCACTAATATCCACTTGGATCAATCCTCCCTCATTAGGAAGAAATGGTCTCCATTGCATTGAGTTCCCCCATCAGATGAGGAAATTTCTGTTGAATTTGGCCCTGGGTGAACCACTTGCCTTGGTGTAGGAGCTGCCCTACTTTGACGACTCGATAAAGTTGGATCCTTTGCTGTCAATTTCCCTTGATCTATGTGTCCACAATCGAATCACTGGATGCATGTTGCATACAGTCAGGGTTGAGCTATGTTGGTGTCAACTGCTCTGCTATCTCTGAGGTGTCCAATAATTGTGGGAAATATGGCCGAAGGAGAGCCACGTTGAAGGATGGATGAAAACCAAGGAAGGGGGGAATGTTGAGCTCAAAAGTATTGTCGCCCACAACCTTGGTGATGGTGTATGACCCATAATGGAGTGGGTGAATATTTCGATGGGGCCCTGTAAGGCGTTCTTTCTGCAAATGCAACCAAACTTTGTCACCCACTTGAAACTTATGTGGCACCCAATGTTGATCATGGCATTGTTTGTACTTGGCATTAGAATTTTGTAGAATATCTTGAACCTATTGGAAGATGTGTTGGATCCACTCAATGAACCGGGTGGCTTTGTCATCTTCTAGTGGAGCAGGGGACGTGTCGATCGAGGTGGTTTCCAGGGGTAGTGCAAAATCCATGGGGCCTAATGGTTGGAATCCCAACCCTACCTGTAAGGGTTTGTGGCCAGTTGAGGTATGCAGGGATGGATTGTAGCTACGTTGGACATAGGGAAGACAATCATCCCATGTGTGGGGTGTTTTGAATTGTACATGTGCAGGATATGTACGACCATCCAATTGTCGACCTCAGTTTGGCCATATGTATAGGGGTGGAAGGAAGTGGATTTGGTGAGCTTGGTATCCAGTAGTGACCATAGGCTCGAACAAATTGATATGAGAAATTAACTGTCACGGTCTGAGATAATGGCTTTTGGGATCCCAAAATGTACCCATACTCGTGTTGGATCATGTTGTCATTGATGTCAATGGTTTGATTGATTGATGTCAAAGGATTGATTGATTGATGATTGATGTAATATAATATGTATTGTCCTTGATGAGAATGCATAGATG
>JZKD02S1672782.1:1239471-1252160 GCA_000966675.3 Picea glauca
TGTTCTTTGTGTTCATTGTGGTGATGACTTGTTGATGATATATTGCTGATATATGTTGCTGATATGTGATCACATATAACTGGTTATAAATGACAACAATGGGTAATGAATAAATTTTGAATGCTAATTGATGAGTTTTTGTGCAAGAGGGAAGTTTTGGGTAAAAAATCCCCACACTCATTCACCCCCCTCTAAGTGTGGTAGGTGTGTCCAACAACACGTTCAAAGAAGATCTTGGTAGTGGCTTCTGTTATGTTGTTATTTTTGAAGTCAAATAGAATCGTCATCTAAGAAAAGTGATCAAAAACCACAAAAACACAGTTATTTCCCCTCTTGGTGGATGGGAGGCTTGACATGTAGTCCATTGAGATGGATTCCAAAGACCTATTAGGAGTAGGAAGAGGGGTGTACAAGCCATGTTTCTTAGTGGTCATTTTGGAAATAGTGTAGGTAGTGTAGGACTTGATATACTTGTCTACATCCTGTCAAAGGTTTTTCCAATAGAAATGTTTTTCTAGCACTGCGACTGTATTTTCGATACCAAAGTGTCCCGCAACCTGATTGTAGTGATATTCCCAAATCAACTTCACTTGCTTTCTTGGTGGATTGAAAATATGGCCTAGATGGCACAAGAACCCATCCTGAAGATGGAAATTAGCGACCACTGAGTTGGCACCCAACATTTGGTAGGTGGTGGAAAAGTTAGGGTCTGTCTCGTAGAGGTGGGTCCATTCAAATGTCTCATGACCACAAGAGTCTAACACCGTGGTTAGTGCCATGACTGGAGGTCGATTGAGGCAGTCAACAACTCAGTTGGTACTTCCTATTTTATAATTGATGTTGAGGTGGAACTGCTGTAAGAATGTTGGCCACTTATGATGGCAGTCATTCTGCAATTTTCCTTGGGTCTACATGAACTGTAGTGGCTTGTGATCAGTGTGGATGACTATCTCCTTCCAAAGAATGAAATTTCTCCACTAGCGGCAAGCTTTCACAATGGATTACATTTCATTTTCGTAAGTAGGGTACTTACGAACAACATCTGATAGTGTCTCACTGTGATATTCCATGGGGTGGTCGTGTTGAGTGAGAACAATTCCCACAACATAGTCTGAAGCATCTATCTCAATCTCAAAGGGATGTTGCAGGTCCGGTAATGAAAGTACTAGGGATGAGCACAAATTATTCTTCAAGTCATTGGAGGATTATTTTTGGGACAAGCCCCACACAAATTTTACCTTACCTCCACCCCCAGTTACTTGGCTGAGGGACCATGCGATATGAGAGAATCCCAACATGAACCTATGATAGAAATTGGTGAGGCCCAAGAAGCTCTAAAGTTCAATGAGTGTGGTTGGGGCTAGCGAGTCACGGATGACCTGGATCTTGGATGGATCCACATGCACACCATATTGATCAACGATGTAGCCTAAGTAATGGACCTTGTCCATGCTGAAGGATCATTTTTCCATGTTTTCATATAGTTTGTGCTGTCGCGGGGTGCACAGAACCTGCTGAGTATGATGCAATTGTTCGAACCAATTCTTTCTATAGATGAGGATGCCATCTAGATACACCACTACAAAAGTATTGGTGAAAGGTCATAGGATATTTTCCATCATCCTCCTAAAATTTGTTGGAGCATTTTTTAAACCAAAGGGCATGAACAACCATTCAAAAATACCTTCTTTTGACTTGAAGGCAGTCTTCCATACATCTGTCTGTTCTATTGGGACCTTGTGGTAGACAAACTTTAGATAAATCTTACTGAATTATTTGGCCCCTGTGAGCTGATCAAGGAGGTTGTTGATTCAGGAAATCAGGTATTGGTTTCAGACTGTGATTTTATTCAGGGTCGGATAATCAATCCAAAGTCGCCAAGTTCCGTGTTTCTTCTGTACCAGCACAATTGGGCTCCCACAAGGTAATGATATGGGACATATGTGCCCCTTGTGGAGCAGTTCTTGGATCTTCCTATTGATATCCTTTTTTTATAATAGAGAGCAGTGGTAGACTGGCCCATTGGGTAGCAATGTGCCCGGGGTCAGATCGATGGGATGCTTAACCTGGTAGTGCACAGATACCCCGGTAGGAGAGGAGAAGAGATCTAAGTATTCCTTGACGAACTTATCCACTTTCTTCTGTTGTGTGGAGATATTGGTCATGGAGGCCCTGGATGTGGCTACGATCTTTCACTCACTCTGAGAGGGAATCATGAATAAGACAAATTTCCCTATCTAAGAGATGAACTTCCTGCATTGTTTGGCATATATCAAGGGAATATAACTAGGAGGGACTGCCTCGGGTATCCTATACAATTTCCTATTTAAAGTAATAATAGCACTACGAGGCTTAGACTCATATACAACATGATGTTTCCATAAATAAGGTTGGCCAAAATAACATTACAAAATTTGAGTGGATAAAAATCGCGTAATACCTTGTCTTTGAAGGGCTTGATGTCGTATGACATTCAACATTGTTGGTTGTTGCAGAGATCTCTTTCTTGGCAGAGCCATCCAATGTTGTAGGGTTGTGGGTGTGGTGTTTTCGACAGGGACAACTGCTTGACATCCTCTGCTGATATGAGTTTCTTCTGGATACCACTATCAACAATGAAGTGTAGCGGGGTGCCTTTTACCCACATTTGTGAATGGAAGACGTGATCTCCTTCCTCTGGCTCTTCTGGTTCAGCAGGCTAGAGCTTGGTGGTAGCAATGGTGGCACTGGGTTCCACGTTAATGATCCATCTTCCCCTTTCTTGTTCTAAATCAAAGTTATAACCCACATCTTATTCATAGGCTTTCACTTCGGCCACCAATGACTTCTTTGAGCGGTAGTCAGCAATGTTATGCCAAGGGATCTTATGGAAGTCACACCACTTCCCGGTATCTTTCTTTGTCTTTCTGGTGTCCTTATTTGCTTGTAGCTTGGGTTGGTTGTCCTGATACTATCCATATTTTCTCTATCCTTTGTTTTGTGGGTTGGGGCCACCCTTTCTTCGATTTTACTGTGAGGGGTTCCCATGCCCAAATTGTCGCATCTTTTGTTTGAGCTTCTGCTCGATTTTGACGACATATTAGTAGGCTGGGCCCAAGGATGATATGTATAGAAATTTGATTTAGATATGGATGTATCTATGAAGAGAATTGTGATACTTGATCATCGGATGTCTCTCTAAATATTTGATACCTAGCTCAGTGTGCAAGATATGGAAGATATTTGTGAACTTTGGCACTGCTTGGTATCTTTCTTGCCGCATTGTGGTCCATTTGGTATACAAGTCTTCATAACTTCTGACAGGTTAGTATTGTTCCTTAACAACATCCCTAAAGGATTCTTAGGTGGTTGTGACTCTAAATAATGGTGGTTCCTCTATTTCCTTTTTTTCACATAAATTTTTCCACCAATATTTGACATGGGGAACGGCTTTGAGGAGCGAAAAAGTAATATTTTCTTTATTCAAAAAGTTATGGACAAAAAAATACCCTTCTAGTAGCTTCAACCACTTGTCTACAACATCTACATCTATCTGACCTTCAAATATAGGAATATTGAAGTTTATTTATACCTTGAAGGGGGCGACACCTCCGCTTGAGGAAGATGCATCGCCTGTTGGTAGATGCCGAAGGATTTGCATGAAAATATGCACCATCTCATTCCTCTGTTGCGTGAGGGCTTCCTAAAGAAAAAATTTAAAAGTATCTCTTGTCCCGTCATATTTATTTTCTCTTGCCATGAGAGGTCGCTTGGGCATGCGAGAGCTTTTGTCTTCAAGAGAAACAATCTCGAGACCCAATTCTTTGTACTCTGACCTCGTTGGAGATATGCATTAATACGACAAGGAGAAGACCGCTCTGATACCACTGATCCAGATTTTATGAGCAGAAAAAAATGAATAAATATTATTAAAATATGATTAACAAAAAATAACAGAGATACAGTAAAACCGATTTTCTATTCAATAAGGAAATAAGATGAAACTGTAAAATGCAGCGGAAAACAAGCTTGCTAGAATGGTGGCGGCTTATCTATGATAAGAGAAGTGACAACTATGCTCATTCACAAGAACATCGTTACAATGAGGCTCTGAAGGCCTTTTACAATAAACAGGAATGTCAAAATCTCTAGACATCCAAAAACCTAACCCTAGGAGATGAAGCGCCAAAAGTCATGTGGGCCACGTTTGGGTAAGTTAGTACATCAACTTCCCAGGGTCGTAAATTTTGCATAAGATCTTCGTTTTAGGCTCATGATAGGCCATTGGAAAGTTCTAACTGATAAGAATTTTTTTTGAATGACCTAGGTTAATTCCTTTGCAGTCACCTAGGCCCCAAATCCCCAAAAAATGTCATTTAGGGCCTCAAAATGACCCCATAGGTTTGGATCCCAAAAAACTTCCAAAAAACTACCAAGGTGGAAAATTGTTTTTTGAGCCAGTGGAACAGGTGGTTGGCCACCGATATCCACCTGGATCAATCCTCCCTCCTTAGGAATAAATGGTCTCCATTGGGTTGAGTTCCCCCATCAGATGAGGAAATTTCTTCTAAATTTGGCCCTGGGTGAGCCACTTTCCTTGGTGCAGGAGCTCCCCTGCTTTGAAGACTCTATAAAGTTGGATCCTTTGTTGTTGAGTACCCTTGATCTGTGCGTCCACAATATTATCACTGGATGCCTGTTGCATGCAGTCATGGTTGAGCTCTATTTGTGTCAACTGCTCTCCTATTTCTGACGTTTCCAATAATGGTGGGAAATATGGACGAAGGAGAGCCATGTTGAAGACTATGTTGGAACACATACAATTATGAACTTTTGAGCCCTATAATTTTCACCTCATGAAAATATAAATCTACCCAAAGAAAATGGAAAATTGGTAAATGACATTTTAATTTTAAATCAATTTCCTTTGCTAGTTGGAAAATAATAAGGCACGCACAATATCTATTGTTGATGACTTTTTCCTTTCAATCGAATGATCTTAATACCTACGGAGTTTTGGATCCACCTAAATTTTAAAAGAGGTAAATCTCTAACTGTCGTTTCGGAGCTCCACGCTTCGGATGTTGCAATAAGTCCTTTCAATAAAAACCTCGAAGTTCTGAAACCTGAAGGTGTCTTCTCACATATTTTCCTAAACCTTTTTAAAGGCACAAGTCATAGGACACATGTGATTTTTGAGTCTTTCCTAAGTTGACATGTGGCACCTTCCCTTACTCGACATGTCAAAATGACCTAGTCTATGACACATCACTATGGGAGATGGTCCTTCGGGATTTTAAAAAAGAATGAATTCATGAATCACCGAAATGTCAAAATGTCAAAGTGTTAAATGTCAAATAACTAAGTTAATCATGATCAAAAGATAATTAATGACTTCATAGTTAGGGTTTCAGATGTTTCCCTTGAATGATTTTCTAAAATTTCCAAAGCCTGAACTCCCGAAATACTTCAAGTTAAATAGGACTTAAAATAAATTACTAGATAATTAATTGCTTCAGATTTTGGGTTTCGGGAAGTCCCTCTCAAGATACGATGAAAGTCCCCGAAGTCTGAACTATTGAAACACTTGAAGTTAGCGCACCATATTAAACATGATTAATTAAAGTGTTTCAAGTGATTTTTCAAAGATTAATCTTTTTGCGGATTCAGGATTCGAGAGGTTCCCACTCTGTCACATCAAAAAATCCCGAACCCGAACCATCGAAATATTGATGGAATTTATGACTATTTAAGGATAATGATTCAAATGCAGATTGTGGATTGCCATATAGAATTTCCCATCAGACGTTAATAAATTTTCTATTAGTAAAGATATAAGAAAAGAGATGAGTCTGTTTTGAATAAAAGAACTCCGATTTCAAATTCATTTTCACCTTCTGTAATTAGCAAGCTTTGTCTGTTTGAAAGACTCACATATTTTCTATGCAATAGGTGATTTCACTCTGTCTCCTTAGAATTTATGGTGTCGTGAAAAATGACAAAAAATCCTGATGCAACGGGCGAGGATTCAAACCCAAATGAAGATGTTATGTCGGACACCATGCTGTGAGACACAAACACTGTTAAATCATGGGTGCAGGTGTTTGAGATTCTAGAGTGTGAAATCATCAACTATCCCAAGGACTCTGTCGAATAAGAGAGAGACACTTA
The DNA here is from genome assembly GCA_000966675.3 of Picea glauca. NCBI lineage: Eukaryota > Viridiplantae > Streptophyta > Pinopsida > Pinales > Pinaceae > Picea > Picea glauca. The sequence goes on from JZKD02S1672782.1 coordinate 1,245,622, forward strand.
TACAACTAAACTCAGACATATAGCATAGTCGGAGCTGCAAATAATCGCGGCATGGACGAGGCTCATGCCTTATAACGACATGATAAGCTGGGCCTTGGAGCACATTGATGTACAAACCAGGGGTGTCATCAACCATCAGAAGGTTTTTGTTGGCTCTTTCCGACTATATCATATGAAAGTAATGTATAAACTCTCACCTAATCCTAGATATACATTCAATGTTGCATTCATTCTGGAGTTCGAGCAAAAGGAGTGCGTCCAGTACGCCATGAACTATCCCGATGTAATCAAGTCTTGGTGGGGGCACCCAGAGAGATTCAGAAATGATGCTCATGGTATAGATGCCACAACATATTTGGAAACTCATATGGTGTATGTATTGATGATTATATGATGCTTTTTTTTGGAAGAAGATCCCTACACACTTCTCGGTGGAATGGGTATCCATCATGCATGAGGTAGCAGAGGGTTACACTTTCAACTGAGACAAAATGATGTCCGACAAATTATCCAAAGGGATTGTCAAATATAAAACAATGAAGTCAAAGGGACATGTAATATACCAGATATAAAATGTATGCAGAACAGAAATAAAATGCAAGAAATGGTAGAATAACAACAATATAACCAGAACATTCACCACAATAACACTGAAATGATAAGAGAATATTAACATAAATGGCACTTTGAATCTGAAAGCAATGTTCACGGGCCTCTTCAAGGGGGAAACCTCCAGTTGAGCATATCTCTATTACAATAATATCCAAGATAGGGTTCTCATACCCTCGAATCCTATTTATACTAAAAAGAAGCATCTAGAGGAAGATCCTTCTAGAAGTGGAAGCTTCTATTAAGTCTTCTTACATCTTCCTTATTCTATTTTATTGAAAGGAATTATTAATATTGACCTTTATTACATCCGAATATATTTTTCTACCTATGTGTGGGTTAGGACCCTAACATGTCCGCCCCCTTAAAAACAACCTTGTCCTCAAGGCTTGAGATGAGGAAATTATTGTAGAATGGTAGCTGGTTCCTAAGTGGCATCTCCTAGAGTTGTATCTTTCCACTGGACTAGCACTTCCTTGATGGTTCTCTGACATAGGCGATGCTCACACTAGTCCAAAACTTCTTCTGGCTGTAGCCAAATGGATTCTTCTTCAACTAACTTTGGAAGGTTGGTTTGAATTTGACATGAATTAGATCCAATCACCTTCTTTAAGAATGAAACATGAAAAATAGGATGTAGCTTCGAATGGCTGGGAAAAGCTAACTGATAGGCTACTTGTCCCACACGCTTGAGAATGATATAAGTAACATAAAATTTGGGCACTAGCTTCTGACAATGCTAGGCCTTGAGAGAAGTTTGCTTGTAAGGTTGCAGTCGAAGAAACACTTGATCCCCTTCTGAAAATTAACGTTCAGAGTGACCATGATATGCTTGTTTCTTCATTTGATCCTGTGCCATGAAAAAATTCTCTTTGAGTGTACGGAGAATAGCCTCTCGAGCTATAAGTGTTAGGTCAACCGCCTAGGCATTCGAGGCACTTGGTAAGTATGAGAGAACTGAAGGTGGCTTCTATCCATATACTTTTTCAAAAGGAGTCATGCGTGTAGTTGTATGGTATGAAGTGTTGTACCACCATTCAGCTAGGGTTAACCATCAATCCCACTAATTTTTATTTTCTGAGGAAAAACAACTCAAATATGTTTCCAAACACTTGTTGACAACTTTTGTTTGGCCATCAGTCTGGGGATGATAAGTTGTGCTGAGACGCAATTCGGTGCCTTGTATCTTGAACAGTTCTTGCCAAAAATTACTTGTGAAAGTTGGGTTGCGATCATAAACAATAGAGTGTGGCATGCCATGAAGCTTGAAGACCTGATCCATGAAATTTTGAGCCACCGTGGATGCTGTAAATGAGTGTTGAAGGGCACAAAAATTAGCATACTTGGAAAGGCGATCAACAACCACCATGATGGCTGATTTATTTCCCGATTTGGGTAAGCCAGTAATAAAATCCATAGAGATATCCTTCCAAATAGCAGGTGGAATCGGGAGTGGTTGTAGTGTGACTGGAGATTTGACTGTTTCTCCCTTGTTGCGCTAGCATACATCAAATTCAATGACAAAATTATGAATGCCCTATTTCATACCATCCCAGAAAAAGGAATGTTTGACCCTGTCATAAGTTTTGGTGAACCCGGAGTTCCCTGCTGTGGGTGTAGCATGAAGCTCAGAAAGTACCGTGGATTTAAGATTTGATTGTTTACTTAAATACAAACGGCCTTTGTATCGAACTTCATCATGGAGCCAAGAGTACCCTGGGGAAGCTGGAGCATTGGACTGCAATTGTTGGATCAGCTGTGAAATTTTGGAATCTTGTAGCCATTCCTGGAGAATGGCTTGGAGCCAATCTAGGACAATGAATGAAAGAGAAAAAAAGGATCCTTCATCTTCATATTTGCGGGAAAGTGCATCTGCAATCACATTGTCTTTTCCTTTCTTGTAAATTATCTCATAATCATATCCAAAGAGCTTAGTCACCCACTTTTGTTGTTCTGGGGAGGAAATGTGTTGTTCTAGAAAATACTTGAGGCTTTGATGTTCTATCTTAATTTGGAAACGTTGCCCCAATAGATAAGGGTGCCACAGATCAATGGCATGCAAAATAGGCAACATTTCCTTTTCATAGATGGATTTGCCCATATTTATTTTAGATAGTTGCTTGTTGGTAAAGGCCAAAGGTTGACCCTTTTGCATAAGGACATCACCAATTCCTTTCCCTGAGGCATCACATTCCAACACAAAGGTCTTTGTGAAATCGGAAAGGGTGAGGACTGGAGTGGCTCACATGGCCATATTCAAGGTTTGAAAAGATTGAGCAGTGGCTGGAGTCCAAGTGAAAGAGTTGTTTTTGAGGAAAGCAGTGAGAGGTGTTGCAATCTTCCCATAATTCTTAACAAACTTGCGATAATACCCTGTTAAGCCCAGAAATCCACACAAGATATTAAGAGTCTTTGGGTGAGGCTAGTATTGCATAGCTTCAATATTTTTAGGATCCACCCTGATGCCATCCTTGCCAACCATATGACCCAAGTATTCTACTTCTGAGGCGCCAAAAGAACATTTAGACTGTTTTAGGAAAAGTTGGTGCTGAGAGAGTAGATGGAGAACTCGATCCACATGAGCAAGATGGTTTGTCCAGGTTTTTATATAGATGAGGATATCATCAAAGAAAACTAAAACAAAATGGCAGAGAAAAGGACAAAAGACATGATTCATGAGGCTTTGGAAGGTGGAGGGGGCATTACACAAGCCAAAGGGCATGACCAAAAACTCATAGTGGCCCTCATGATTTCTAAAGGAAGTCTTGGGAATGTCTTCCTTTTTCATATGTATCTGGTGGTAGCTCAAAGAAAGATCCAGTTTAGTGAAGAATTGGGTGCCACTCAATTCATCCAGGAGGTCATCAATGACAGGAATGGGGAATTTGTCTTTGATGGCAAGTTTGTTGAGGGCACGGAAGTCAGGACACATTCACCAAGAACCTTATTTATTTAGGACCATGACCATAGGAGAAGAGTAGGGGCTCATACTAGGGCGGATAACGCCTACATTAAGGAGTTCATGGACCATTTTCTCAATTTCATTTTTTTGGGAAAAGGGGTCATGATACAGACAGATATTGGGAGGAAAGATTTTCAGGTACAAGGGGAATGGAATGATCATGAACACCACGGGAAGGAGGGAGTCCTTGGGGAGTGGAAAATACCAATTAATGTTTAGAAAGAATGGCTTGGAGGTCTTGCAGGACTGAGGGTGTCTCTGCTGCTTGTATGGCATGGAGTTGGGCGATAACACCAGAATGACCTTTTTTGAGCATATTTTCCATGCGATGGGAACTAATGATCTCAGGTGAACCAATGGTCATGCCTCGAAACTTATATTGGTGGCCCTTTTGGTCGAATTGCATGGTTAAGTCTTTAAAATCCATGAGAATGGGACCCAAAGTCCTTAGCCAGTCTGCACCCAACACAATGTCACAACCTCCCATGTCGATAGCAAACATATGGGATTTCAGGTGGTAGTCACCAATTTGGAGATGCACATTTTCACAACGCCCTCCAAATTTCATGGAACCACCATTGGCAATCATGATTTGGAAATTATTGATGGCATGGATGTAGCAATGAGTTTCTTGGGAAATGCGGTGATGAATAAAATTATGGTTGCTTCCACTATAAACCAAAATAATGACCTTCTGATGCTTTATGTAACCAATTAGCTTGAGGGTCTCGGGAGTGGAGAAGCTAGTGAGAACATTGAGGGAAATGACCGGTTCTACTTCGGGAGGGTCTGAGGGAGGGGTTATGTCAATGGATTCAAGTGACTCGGACACAAGGGGAGTTTCTACATCCTCTTCCAAAATATCCTTGGAGATGGACATAAAAAGATTTTTTTCTTTACATTTGTGGCCTAGGAAATATTTTTCATCATAGTTATAATAAAGGCCTTTGAGTTTGCGTTTAGCCATTTCAGCCCTGGTCAATTTTTGGATCTTTAGTGGAGCAGAGGGAGTAGTGGGATTTACTGGTTTAGGGCGAGGGATAAAGGAGGGTTTTCAGTTTTGAGAGGATACCACCTGTTGTGCTTCTTTATCTCTTTTAGTAGCCCCCACCCAACTCTGAGGTCGATCCATGAGGACATGGGCCCGAAACTCATTCTTGAGGCCACCAATAAAACACTTTCAGAAAAAGGCATCAGACATTCCCTGTGTTCTAAAAGCCAGGTGCTTAAAGGCATCTATAAAGTCTTCCACTATTCCAAATTGTTTCAACTTTGTCAAATGGCCCAAATGGTTGGTGTCAGTGTCAAAGAATTCATAAAGCTCTACCACAAAGTGTGTCCAAGCAATATACCCTTGACGAGAAGTTTTTCTCGATTTCCACCATTGCCACCATTCTTGATCTAGATGGAGAACACCATACCAGAGTTTGGCCAAGTCATCTGTAATGCCGTATAAAGAGAAATAATGTTCCATTTGGGTTACCCAGCTAGTGGGCTCTGAGCCATCAAATTTTCTCACATCCACTCGTAGAAGGCGTAGGTCACGTTGAAAGTGATGGTTCTGAAAGTTATTGGAATGAGAGGAATGGTCACCTTCAGGATGTGGAGGTGAGGAAGAGGAAGGGTTATCTGTAGGGATATGCAGTTTGGTGCAGAGTGCCGAAAAGACTGATTCAAGCTGGGTGGTGAGGTCTTGTTTTATTTCCCCCATTGAGGACTGCATGGTTGTATTGATGGCTACAACATTGGCACTGAGTTGTTTCACTTCTTGTTGGGTTTTGATGAGACCAGATTGCAAGGTGTTGAAGCGAGCTTCCAAGTCTTGGCTATGGGTATGGGTGATGAGGACAGGGGAACTGAAAAGGAGCGGGCGGGGTCAAAAATTTTGCCGAAAAATGATATGGATGAATTTGATAAGGGAGAAGAGATGAATCCAATGGAATAGGTCTCAAGTAATGGTGAAAAAATTTCCAGAGTTTTTTTTTTTAACACCTGAGGAGTTATACTTCGGTCTGAAGAATACTGCAGAGAGGAAATGCCCAAATGCTTAACCAAAAATAAATGTGTATTTACTTGGAAACCCGAACACAATTGCATGACAATAGATCTTGTCTGTTTTAATTTGTTTATGTTTTTGTCCCCAAGGGTTCTACAGACAAGGGTTTTCCCTGTGCTATAGCTCTCTGAAATACGTGCGGGGTGCAACAGTAGTACTCAGCCCAATACTAACTAAGGAGGATAGAATGTACCCTTAGCCGTACTACCCGACTACCAAGGTACTAGAGAGTATCTTCCTGAGTGTTGTTCTCGGTGACACTATAGCAGTCAGGCAACCGATCGGTTTATCTAAAGAGGGTTTCAGGTAATCTAGGTCGATCCGTATAGAGGTGTTGTCTGATGCACTACCACTCAAAGGGGTACCAACAAGGGTTATAAGCGTGGCCAATAGATGTGCGCTTAAGTACAACTTGTATTTTCTGCATGTATGATTCCCTCAACCGTGGGTTTATGCACATAACAACATATCTCTATGACTTAAAGATGCCAAAATACGTCTCTACCCTGAAAAAAAATTTTAACCCACACTTTCTGCCAAGGAAAGTGCTCTGATACCACTTGTAATATACCAGATATAAAATGTATGCAAAACATAAATAAAATGCTAGAAATGGCAGAATAACAACAATATAACCAGAACATTCACCACAATAGCACTGAAATGATACGAGAATAATAACATAAATAACACTTTGAATCTAAAAGAAATGTTCACGGGCCTCTTCGAGGAGACAATCTCCAGTTGAGAAAAGCTCTATTACAATAATATCTAAGCTAGGGTTCTCTTACCCTCGTCTCCTATTTATACTAAAAAGAAGCATCTAGAGGAAGATCCTTCTAGAAGTGGAAGCTTCTATTAGGTCTTCTTACATCCACCTTATTCTATTTTATTGAAAGGCCTTATTAATAT
>JZKD02S1672782.1:1270138-1293281 GCA_000966675.3 Picea glauca
GTAAAGAATGTAAATAATACTTATCATATAAAGAAGAAGAGGTTTTTACCCTGTATGGGTTTCCTTGGGAAATATATGTCTCTGTGTTTCTCATATATGTGACTGATGCTGAATGCGCCATTGTTTATTTCCCTTCATTATTGTGATCATCATTGAGTGCCTTGTAAATATTTTAAAAGAAGTATAATTGTTTAAGCACGATAAAAACTGATTCACCCCCCCCCTCTCAGTTGTCCAACAACTTTTACCAACGAGAAAAAAATATCCCATTCAATACCTTTCATCATTGACACTCTGTTGTTTCTCTCCTTTCCTGAAGGCAAGGTTTCAGTTTCACGAAAATCTGAAGATTACTCTTTATACCCTATTTCATCCCTCATCATCTCTCTTATATATACATCTTGTAAATCTGAGGAAACCAACCCAAGTTTTCCTTTTCCTCCTCATATAGATTTTCCATATCCTAACGATATTTTTCTGGAACTTCCTTCCCCACATCCTAAAGTAGTCAAAAGGTCACTACTTCAATCCCTCGAAGTTTTTGAAAATCCCCTTTTTATCTCCCAAAGTTCGTCTCCCAGAATTCCAATGGTTGGTGCCAGTGGTGTCGAAGGCGGAGGATTAGGTGGACAATGTCAAGTACAAGCTCCGCCTCCTAGAATATTTTTCAAGGTAGTAGCCATATACACTCCCTTGTTCCTCCCTACTGTCCTTCATGACTTGCCCTAAAATTATATGAAAAACCTACCAAAATTCATGGGAGAAGGAGATCTAACTGTGACTGAACACATAGCCTTTTTTTATCAGTTTGTTGATATCCTTGGCATCGAACACAGGGATGTTTACTCAAGGATGTTAGTACAAACCTTTGAAGGACAAGTGAGAACCTTGTTCATAGGACTCCCTGTAGGTTCCATACGATCATATGATGAACTAGAAAATGCCTTCCTAAGACAGTGGGGCGAGAAAACGGACCATCTCTATTATTAAACTGAATTCCAGTCTTTAAGAAAAAAGAATTCTAAATCGGTCCTTGAATTTACTCAGAGGTTCAAAAAACTATATAACAAAATCCCAGTTGAAGTCAAACCTTCTCAACCTACTACAAAAGTGTTTTTTGTAGGGGATTTTGAACTTGAATTTGCTCTCCTCTTAAGAGAAATAATATCAACCACTTTGTCAGGAATGCAGGATGATGCCATATAAATTGAATCCAATATGATGGGATTTAGGAAATTAAAAACTAAGGTTGAGAAAGGAACCAAATAACCTAAGTGTTTCAAAGAATAGGAAGGACCCTCTAGATCTGGGAAATCCACAAAAGATAAAATGGATGAGATGTCTAAGATTATTAAAGACTTATCAAACAAAATATCTAGAATGGAATCAGATTAGGCCAAACATGATCCATACGTCAGGAATCAGTTCAGGAGAAACCCTAACCCTCAGATACAACAAATACAAGTAAAAAATGTAGATCAAAAGATCGAAGCCTCTTTTAAAGTTGAAAATTTTATGCAGAGGGACGAAATGCAAAATTATGAGGAATTTGAAGAAGATCTAGATAACCTTAGCGATGACGATCTTGAGCCACATTTAACCAGGAAAGATTATGGGAAATCATTAGACCTGGAATCCATGTTTAAGAATGAGGAAAGCATAAAAAAACTGGGAGATTCTATGTATCAAGGTCTCACCGACTCAATAATGGTCTAACTCCAACAAAAGTATGATCTAAGGACCAGAGAAAAAAATTCTATGAATGTCCCACCAAAAATGATTTTGTTGCGAGGTAAAATGAATGAGGCGATAGTTACTAAACCACCAAATGAAACACAAGATTCCTATACAAATCCAGTTGAAACAAGAACAATATAAACTAAGAAACCAGAAAATACGGAAGAAGAAGTTCCTGCCAGAGAAATTGAAAAAACAAGTGGAGGTTTCAGCTTAGAAAATGAACTAAATAAAATCAAAATCCCAATGCCTCTGGTTGAACTTGCAAAAAAACCATTTTATAAAAAGAAAATCGCCAAAGAAATACATTTTTGTGATGTTGAATGTCATGCAGATGTGATTAATCTGCAGGACGAAAGAACTACAATCATGTTTCACATTGAAAACAATAAGGTATATGTTGCTCCATTTTATATTACACTAACTGTGCATGACCATTTACTGCACAATTGTATGTTAGATTCTGGGGCCTCTCATAATTTAATGCCTAAGATTATCATGGAAAATTTAGGCCTCGAAATTACTAGACCTTATCAAGACTTGTATTCGTTTGTTTCTAGAAAAGTTAAGTGTCTAGACATGATTAAATATTTTGTAGTAAATCTTGCTCAGATCCTTGTAAAAAGTATCCTTATGGATGTGGTCATTGTTGACGTCCCTACAAGTATGACATGCTTCTATCCAGGTATTTGGGCACCAAATTAGGAGGATCAGTTCAAATGGACATGACTTACACTACTATACCAATTTTCGGTGGGCAATTTACACGACTCTATAGAGAAACTAGACCAGTGTATACTGTAAGTGACCCCCAAAACCCCAATAATTACCCAGTCTATGTTTTTGATCAAGACTTAGGAAATTGTATATTATCTATAGATGATGATTTCAAAGAATGTAAAGAAGAATAAAATAGAAAAATAGAAATAACACAAAAAAATGTAAATATTAGAGAAGGAATGTGAAAAATGTTCTTCGATGGTGCCTCATCCTGAGAAGGAGTGGGATCTAGAGTTTTATTCATGGCACCAGGCGATGAGTATGTTATTCCCATCTCTTATAGGTTACAATGGGATATCAATTATACAAATAATGTCTATGAATATGAAGCCCTCGTTTTAGGATTAGAAGTTGTGAGGAAGTTAAAAATCAAACATCTAATAGTTTATGGTGATGCAGAGATTATTGTAAAACAAGTGAAACAATAGTATCAAGCCAAGAACACAAGGTTGAGATCATATAGGAATTGTGCCTGGGATCTCATAGATAATTTCTTCTCGTCTTTTAACATACACTCTATTCCCAGAATGGAGAACCAACAAGCTGATTCCTTGGCCAAGGTTTTTGCAACCTTCATACCTCCCATCATCTTGAAACTAAAGTATCACATCGAGATGAGACACAAAACTTCGATTCTGAATAAATTTCAACACTAGAAAGTATTTGAGGATGATGAGCAAATCAAACAATTTTTGTAAATGGTTGACGAGTTTTCTGAAACTCACATAGATGAGGAAAACCAAAATGATCATGTTTGGGTTATGCAAGAAGGAGAGAATAAAGAAAAATTCCAAGATAAGATTGCAAACCACCGCATGCTCGTGCTTAAGAACAATTAGATTCCCAGAGGCCTGATTCCCTTAGAAAGACTATTTTACCAAGATGACATAACTTTAAAGTCTACCTTATGTCCTCAACCCGAAGAAGTTGAATACTGTAATGTAGGCATTGATGAATATCCAAAAATGGTCAAGATGTAAAGGTACCTTCCGACCCAAATGAAAAGTAAGTATGTTGAGTTGTTTAGGTAGTACACAGATGTTTTTGCTTCGCCTTATGATGATCTGAAAACTTATGATACCTCTGTTATCGAACATAAGATTCCTCTAAAACATGGCATTAAACATTTCAGACAGAAACTTAGACAGATAAACCCTATTCTCCTTCCAGTGATAGAAATGGAAGTCAAGAAACTTCTCGATGAAAAAATCATCGTTCCACTCAGATATTCTGAATGGGTGGCCAATCTGGTTCCTGTTAGAAAAAAGAACAGAAAAATAAGGATCTGTGTGGATTTTAGAAACTTAAATCAATCGTGCCTCAAAGACAACTACCCTCTCCCGAAAATGGATCATGTTTTAGAAAAGGTAGCTGGAGTCAATAGAATGTCCATGATTGATGGTTTTTCCAGATACAATCAAATTGTTGTCCATGAAGACAATAGAGAAAAGACTGTGTTTACCACTCTGTGGGGATATTTTATGTAAAATAAAATTCCATTTTGTTTGATGAATGAAGTGGCTACTTTACAGAGAGAGATGGGCATTTCTTTCGTCGGTGAGAAAGACAAATTCATTTTTATTTATCTTTATGATTTGACAGTTTTTTCTAACTTTGATGTAGAACATTTGATACACCTCAGGCAGACCTTCGAAAAATGCAGAAAGTTCGGTTTGTCTCTTAATCCTAAAAAATCACATTTCTCTATGAAAGAATGTAAGATATTGGGTCATATAGTATCAAAAGAAAGAATCAAGGTCGACTCTAAACGCGTTGAGGCTATAGACACGATTAATATTCCTAGGAACATAAAAGAAATTCAATCTTTTTTAGGAAAGATAAACTTTTTGAGAAGATTCATTCCAAATTTTGTTGAAATAATTAAAATGATTACAGATATGTTGAAGAAAGACAACGAAGTGAAATGGACTGTTGAAGCTAAAGCATCATTCGAGCGAGTCAAGAAAGCAATAAGAGAAGCACCAATGCTAGCAAGTCCAGACTATACTAAGGGATTCTTGATCTTCTCTTTCGCTTTTGAACATACTATCGCAGAGGTTTGCCTACAAAAGAACGAAGAAGGTTTCGAGAAACCGATAGAATTTTCTAGTAAAAGTATTAGGGATGCAGAATTAAGATATGATATACTTGAAAAACAAGATTACGCAATGGTGAAATCTCTCAAAGATTTTAGGACATATTTGTTGCATTCCAAAATAATCACTTACATGCCAATAAGCATTGTCAAAGACATCTTGGTTCAGACATACAATGATGGAAAGAGATGTGGATGGTTGGCTAAAATTCAGGAGTTTGATCTAGAAGTGAAACCGACTAAACTAGTTAAAGGTCAAGGCCTGGAGAAGCTATTAGCCGAATCAAATTTCAGGGCTCTCGGGATAAATCACCTGGAATCACACGGATATCTCTCGGATATGGAGGAGCTTGATGATCAAACACCTACGATTCATATTAAAGAGAATTTTTTTTCGTCTTCTTGGTATTGCGATATTGTTTCATACCTCCTTACCCTTGAGTGCCCGAATGACATGACTCTGTCCAAAGAGAGAACTTTGAAAATACACGCAGCTAAATATTGTATTATTAATGGACAGTTGTAATGGATGGATAATATAGGTTTCTTTTGTGTTGCTTAACATAATATGAAACAGAAGGTGTCATCGAAGAATTCCACAAAGGAGTATGCGGAGGACACCATGCCTGGAGAGAAACGACCTACAAGATTTTAAGAGTTGGATATTACTGGCCAAAGTTATTCACCGATGTGAACACGAAATTTAGAGCCTGTAATTCATGCCAACTGTTCACTGGAAAACATAAGCTCCATGCCCTGCCCTTAATTTTAGTAAAATCTAAAGCCCTTTTTCAACAATGGGGCTTGGACTTCATCGAAGAAATCCATCTTAAATACAGTGCCCAACATAGGTGGATTTTAACCTCTATTGATTACTTCACGAAGTGGGTAAAAGCCATTTCATCTCGGAATTCTACTGATTCAGTAGTAATAAACTTCTTGGAAGAGAACATCCTATCGATATTTGGTTGTCCATGGAAAATAGTCACTAACAATGCCCAATCTTTCAAGTCTATGACAATGGTCGATTTCTACCAAAAATACAACATCATGTTAGTACATTCTACAACCTATTATCCTCAAGGGAATGGGTTGGTTGAATCATCTAACAAGAGGCTGATGACTATAATAAAAAAAAGTGTTGACATAAAATAAGAAGTCTTGTCACATCCACCTGAAATACGCCTTGTGGGCAAAACCGAATCGACACCAAGAAATCAATAGGTATGTCCCCTTTTCAATTGGTTTATGGTACTGAAGTTGTACTTCCTATAAATATCGCTCTTCTTGTAATGAAGATTTGGAAGGATGAAAGTGAAGAGACAAATGCCATTACAAGAAGGATAAATCAAATAATCGAAGTCCAGCAAAATAGGGTTGAAGTAGATGAAAAACTTCAAAAGTACCAATATAATATGAAGGCCATTTTAGATAAAAAATCTAAAGATAGGGAGTTTCTCCCCGATGATCTAGTTTTGAAATGGGATTCTAATAAAGAATATGTGGGGAAACACGAAAATTTCGACCGTCTCTGGTTTGGACCATTCAGGATTGCAACTGCTGAGGGGAAACATTCCTTCTTACTGGAAAAACTCGACGAAAAAATTATTGACGCTCCTATCAATGGGCGTTACCTAAACATTTTATGTGATAGTCATATTTCAGATTCCCATTGTATATACCATTTTAGATTGACGTTTGTTTTCTGTTTCAATTTGCAATTTTATTTTCCTTTTGTAAATTATCAAAATTTTACTTTTTGTTGTAAATAAACCAGGTTTACTTGATATCATGAAATCAAAATATAAAATAATTTGTACCACATATCGTTTCTATTCGGTGTAATTTCCTGACATTTCCCATTTTGTTCCCATGTAGAATGCTTATTGTTAGTTGAGAGATAAGGATATATCAAAATCCAACACTCAATTTTCAAAACATTTTTTTTCTCTCAAAACAGGTGATAAATTAATGATTTACTTGATTGAAAATACAAAGGAAATTAGAGGTATGAACTCCTACCCCACTAGTTCAAACTAAAATTTTAAGGAATATTATCGGATGTAAAGGAGGTTTCACTCATATAGATATTGACACCTAATCAAAGATCATAAAAGTATAGATATTACAGATTAATTATGAAGCCTTCTCTGAATAAAATGAAAATGAAATAAAAAATAAAATAAAATAAAACAAGAATAAAAGGGGCTTGAAAATAAGTTCGAATATCAATAAACAAGCTTGTGTTAGAATGAGATTCTTTTGTTTCTAGCCCTCTGATTCATTGTTTTGTTTTATTTTTCCTATCCATGAGCTTTTGTTCTCTTTTGATTTTCACTACCTTTCCTGGGTATTCATAGAAATAAATAATTACACCTTGAATCTGAAAACTTAAAAGCATATCTCCGAAACAAGATTAGGTGAAGATATTTTTGTTCCTTTGATTTTAACTGAAGGAAAGTATGTCCAGGATAATTCTAATAGCTTTAGCTCTTCTATCAGATTTTAATTTGACTAATTTTCTCAATGTCGATCCCTGAAAATCATATCCCTGTAAAATATTCCCTATAGGTGAAGGTGTATTGAATATTGGGGGAAAATTAGTTTCAAAGTACATCTAAAAAATGTTTGTGACAAACCTTCCTATTAAAATTTTAAGAAGATATCATCCCTTGTATGATACATACATATTGATTTCCCCACTTCAAAATATTAAAATAAAAGGAATATGGTGAAATGAAATTCATAATTTGATTCCCCCCATCTTGTCCAAAGAGATGATGAAAGGAAATTCATATAATGATTTCCCTCATCTCAGAAAAATGCAAAAATGCTAATTGAAGTGGTGAAAGGAAATTCAATGGGAGAAGTAGATAACTTCACCAGGGTACTGAACATGATCCCTGACAGTGAAGATATATCTATGATATATGTATGGATTTCATACATATCTACAAAACATACTCTTACATATAATTATCTTTCCGATAATATTTACATTCTGACCCAATGAGGGATTCCCTAAATAAAATGTTACATCTATTCAACCTTGATGTGAACAAAGTCAATCGAAGTTTGATATTTTGGTTAAAGTCGTTTTGATTATCTTGTATAGATCCAAACTCAATTTTAGGAAAGGGAAATCTTAAATAGCATGATGTGAAACCAATAATTGGGGGTGTTTTGAAGGTTTTCTGAGATTCGGTTGAAGTTCATTTTTCCTTTGTATGATTAATTCCTAAAAGTGTTTCCCAGAAATGCAATAATGATTCCATTTTCCCAATAAAGGCACTCGGTCTACTATTCTTCCGTATCTCATAGGGAGACGTGATCCCCATATGGAGCCTATGTTGGAACACATACAATTCTAAACTTTTGAGCCCTATACTTTTCAACTCATGAAAATATAATTCTACCCAAAGAGAATGGAAAATTGGTAAATGACATTTTAATTTTAAATAAATTTCCTTTGTTGGTTGAATAATAATAAGGAATGCACGATATCCATCATTGATTAATTTTTCCTTTTGATCAAATGATCCTAATACTTCCATATTTTTGGAGCCGCATGAATTTTAAAAGAGGTAAATATCTAATAGTTGTTTCATAGCTCCGTGCTTCGGATGTTGCAATAAGTCCTAACAATAAAAACCTCAAAGCTACGAAACTTGAAGGTGTCTTCTCACATATTTTCCTAAACCTTTTTAAAGGCACAAGTCGTAGGACACATGTACCTTTAGAGTCTTTCCTGAGTTGACATGTGGAACCTCCCCTTCCTCAACATGTCAGAATGACCTAGTCTATGACACGTCACTATGGGAGATGGTCCTTCAGGATTTTAACAAAGAATGAATTCACGAATCACCGAAATGTCAAAATGTCGAAGTGTTAAACGTTAAATAACTAATTTAATCATGATCAAAAGATAATTAATGACTTCGTAGTTCAGGTTTCAGATGTTTCCCTTCAATGTTGTTCTAAACTTTCTGAAGCCCGAACCCATGAAATAATTCAAGTTAAATAGGAATTAAAATAAATTACCAAATAATTAATTGATTCACATTTCGGGTTTCAAGAAGTCCCTCTCAAGATATTGAAAGTCCCCAAAGTTCAAACTCCTAAAACACTTGAATTTAACGCTCCATATTAAACGTTATTAATTAAAGTGTTACAAGTGATTTTTCAAAGATTAATCTTTTCACGGATTCAAGATTCTGGAGGTTCCCACTCTATTACATAAAAAAATCTCGAATGCGAACCGTCGAAGTATTGATAAAATTTATGACTAGTTAAGGATAATGATTCAAACGCGGATTGCGGATTTCCAGGTAGAATTTCCCATCAAACGTTAATAAATTTTCTATCAATAAATCTATACGAAAAGAGATGAGTCTGTTTTGAATAAAAGAACTTTGATTTCGAATTCATTTTCACCTTCTGCAATTAGAAAGCTTTGTCTGTTTGAAAGACTCACAAATTTTCTCTTCAATAGGTGATTTCACTATGTCTCCTTAGAAGTTATGGTGCCATGAAAAATGATGAAAAATATTGATGCGAAGAGTGAGGATTCAAACCCAAATGTAGATGTTCTGTCAGACACCACAGCATGAGCCATAGAAACTGTTAAATCTTGGACCCAGGTGTTCGAGATTCTAGAGCGTGAAATAATCAACTGTCCCGAGGACTCTTATGTAGAAGAGGGAATCACTTATACATCTAAACTAAGATATATGGTGCAGTCGAAGCTGCACAAAATAACGGCACAACCGAGGCTCATGCCTTATAACGACATGATAAGCTGGGCCTTGAAGCATGTTGACGTCTAGACCACGAGAATCTTTCAAGTAATGTATAAAATCTCCCATAATCCTAGATATACATTCAATCCTACATTCATTCTGGAGTTTGAGAAAAAAGAGTGGATCCAGTACGATAGGAACTATCCTGATATAATCGAGTCTTGGTGGGGGCACCCAGACATATTCAAAATTGATGCTTATGGTATATATGCCACAACATATTTGGATGATCATATGGTGTATGTAGCCATGATGCTATGTTGATTGTTCGGGAAGAAGATCCCTACGCACTTCTCGATGAAATGGGTATCCATCATGCACAAGGTAGCAGAGGGTTACACTTTCAACTGGGCTAAAATGTTGTCTGACAAATTGGCCAAAGGGATTACTGAATATAAAACAACAAACTCAAAGGGACAACCTGCCCCCTTTTACATGTCGACATATATCATGGATGCCATCTGTTTCACGACACCTTTTTCGTTGATGAATTGAAACTGGACCCCAGCCAATGCTGAGCCCATTCATTTCTACCATTCCAAGGTATGGGAAGAAAAGGCCAAATATTTATTTTATGAAATCTATCACAATGTTGTGGTTCCTTTTTATATAGCCCTGTATGATCACCCACCTCCTCGAATTTCAAACAGGATTATGGGAAATATGGGTAAGCTAGTAGATTGGTTTATTGAGGAGAACTTCTCCTACATTAGGGTTTTTGGGTGCTCAGTTCCTCCCCACAATCTCCCATGATTTTTTCCCGATTGGCTGGTATGCAGAGAAGTTTCCTACCAGACAGTAACAGGAGCCATCGAGAAAGAGATGAAGGAAATGCAGAAAAAGGTATGGTCGACTTTCCCTATTCAGATTGGCATGTTTTCATTACTAGATTTCGGTCACTCCAAGGTGGAAGATGCAACTCTGAAATATTTCAAATTGGTTGACATCAAGTTCAAAATACACGATCCATGTAAGATTGTGGAAAAGCACCTAGCCCAATTCAACATGAAGTAGTATATGCACGAAAACTTCCCGTATGAAGAAATATTCATGGAAGTTAGATCTTATTAAGAGGTATAGGACAGATTCCAAACCTTCTCCCAAAATCAACAAGCTAGTTTTATCTTCTTCCAAAAGCACATGCGAAATAGCCTACCGAAGGTACTACAAGGAGAGAAAATAACCACTCCCCCTTTTCAGGAAGATAGACCAACAAGTTCTGAAGCGAGTCACTCTGGTAAACATAAATTTTAGGAAACCCCGAAGAGCTCGGAGGTATTGACACATAAATTAGAAGCATCATTGTCAAGCCAGTTGGCCCCCCAGGAAAAAGATTTCTTAAAGCAAGGACAAAATTCACCTCCCTCGTCACCAACTACCCCTGTTGGCACCTCAAATATAGTTGAGAAACAACAGTATATGGATATTAGTACTCCCATTACATCATTGAAACCCCTGCAATATAGCCTTGGAAATCCCAATTCTGAAATTGTTTTTGTAGATGATCGTACACCCATCTTGCCCGAAGAAATGCATCCTTCAAATTTCTTCTTTAATAGAAAACGAAAGGCCATCGTGAAAAGGGAATCACATCAGAAATATGGAGTGATAACTAAAATGCAGAGAATGGTGTATGAAGGGAATAATGGAGATGATCCAAAATTCATGAAAGAAGTTGCAGGTTTGTTAGGTGCTTTTTCCATGGCCAATCAATGCTTTGTGGACAATTTGGCCAAACAACTATGACAAACGTGCCTATTGGTAGAGAATTTGAAAATTTAAATACATGCCATGGAAAATACTATAAGGAGCAATATGAGTCAAGACTTCGAGCAATTCAAAGCTCCTGATCAACAACAAGTACAACAAATTTAGGCCAACCTTGAGGAGATCCATCAAAGTTCACAAACCAACTAAGGACTGGTCACTCAATGTGATGAATTAATAAAACAATTGCAAGCCAGGTTGGACCTAACCGAAGGTACCTCGATAGATATCTCGACCTTCCAAACTCAAGCACTAGAAATAAGCGAGAAGTTGTAAATTGCCCAACAGGACCTTTTTCTGAAGGTTGATGCCATTCAAAAGTGCTACCAGGCAGTAGAAGTTTCTATAAAGTACATCTATGTCATGGAAAGAGAATCTCTCTCAGCCCGAGCTAGTTTTCAAGAAGCTATCATATTGGTGCACAAGGGTAATGCCTCTGATTTTCCTCTTCTCTCTCCTTCCGAACAATTATGAGGTGACATGGCCCTGAAGGTCTGGAAAACAAATTTGGTAGAAAGAAAAAGATTATCCAGAGAGGTAAAGTACGCTTTCCTGGAAGCATTGTCATCATTATATAAGAGGCTAATTGATTTCAAAGGAAGCAATATCTCGGAATCCTTGGGGAAAATTGGTATTGAAATGAACCAATAGAATTCTATAAAGAGAAAGGAATAAGCTCTAACAACAATTTAGGAAATAAGCCAAATTCATCTTCTTAAGATCAATAAATGGCTAGTAAGTCCAAGATCACAGTTCTAAGCCACATGTCAAGAAGTGAAAAGGATCCAAGAAAAGTTGCCTCGGATAGAAAGGAAATTATTCACTTTTGAGGTAAATGAAACAATTGAACCCTCAAGATTCGTGATACAATTATTGGATAGATGAAACCAATGTATTGAACATGGAAAAACAAGCACATCTGGGAGAAAGTAAGAAAATGTGCATAGTACCCTTTCCTTTTTCCCTCCCTACCTTTCCTCATTCACTAGCATTCTAATCTTTTCTTATCCACTTATACTTAATTCATCATCATGCAATTGTTCATTATCTTTCTTTTCACAAACGATCACTTTTTCCTGTACCTGTTATCCATTCCCTGATGAGCCATGCAATTCTCTTCATCTGATTATCCTTCCTACCTGATCCCAACTATGATTCGTTTCATTGTTGAGTGTGTCTGGAGGGACCAAAGAAAACAAAACTAAAACGACGAAGAAAGTACACTAAATGATTAAGGTTTCCTATATGACATATGTATTCATCCTAAAGGAATACGAAAGATAGGAATTTCTCCAAGAAGATGAAGGGACAGAGGAGAACGCCAACAAAGCTCATCAGATTTTACATATTATTGTCTTTTTCAAATATATGTTATTTTTATTGTAAGAAGTCCAACCGTTTTCAGTTGTGATAATTTTTGTATAAATACATAGATTTAATATTTGTTCTAGGCTACTTATTGTCGGATGTCATAGAGAAAACTCTCCTTTTTGAGTATTAATACAAGTGCAAACATAGATTCTAATTTTTGTCCAGTTTGAGTTATGTGTTTCCTTTGTATCCTCATTTATCTGAATTTATTTACATATTCCTTGAAAAATGATTGATCACAATTTAGTATTAAAACTACTGCGATTATAGTTTATTAGCGATTCATTAAGAAAATAGTTTTTCCTCTGTATTTTCTATAAGTAATACAAGACCTGCAAGCTACATGAACTACCACATTTCATATCATGTTCGAGGGTGCACTCTCCACTTTTCCTACACTGCAAACAAGGTGAGACTCTTCTGCAATTGATGCCTAACATTGTTTAACATTTTTTGTAACCTTCCTCCACACCATTTGATATTATAATTGTGACTCAGACGACGGAATACAACCTCAGTACTGTCCTATTATTAATTTCATTTAAGGATCTTTTCCTACATAACTAAAGGTAGAAAAAACACTCTTTTAAAACATTCTCTTTAAACACTCCCGATGCCTGACATTACCCTTTCAGCCTTAAGTTTAATCTCAGGAAAAACAAACTCGATACAGACCAAGGAAGGGGGGATGTTGAGCTCAAAATCATTTTCACCCACAACCTTGGTGATGGTGTATGACCCATAATAGAGCAGGCGAAGCTTCCGATGGGGTCTTGCAAAGCGTTCTTTCTACAAATGCAACCAAACTTTGTTTCCCACCCGAAAATTATGTGGCACCCGATGTTGATCATGACGTTGTTTTAACTTGGAATTAGACTTATGTATAATATCTTGAACCTATTGGAGGATGTGTTGGATCCACTCAATGAATCGGGTGGCTTTGTCAACTTATGGTTGAGTAGGGGACGATTTGGACGAGGTGGTTGCCAGGGGTAGTGAAACATACATGGGGCCCAATGTTTGGAATCCCAACCCCACCTGAAAGGGGCTATGGCCAGTTGAGCTATGCAAGGCTCGGTTGTAGCTATGTTGGACATAGAGAAGACTCTCATCCCATATGTGGGGGTGTTTTGAATTGTACATGTGCAATATATGTACGACCATCCAATTGACAACCTTAGTTTGGCCATCTATCTGTGGGTGGAAGGAAATGGATTTGGTGAGCTTGGTATCTAGCAGTTACCAGAGACTCGACCAGAATGAGCTGAGGAACCGACTTCCATGGTCTAAGATAATGGTTTGTGGGATCCAAAAATGTACGCATACTCATTCAAATAAGATCTTGGCAGTGGCTTCTACTGTGATGTTCTTTTTGTAGGTGGATAGAAACACCATTTTGGAAAAGCGATCAACAACCACAAAAACATAATCATTTCCCCTTTTCGTGGATGGGAGGCTCGACATGTAGTCCATTGAGATGGATTCCCATAGCCTGTTAGGAGTAGGCAGAGGGGTGTATAGGCCCTGTTTCTTAGTGGTCGGTTTGGTCATAGTATAGGAAGTGCAGGACATGATCTACTTGCCGACATCCCGTCAAAGTTTTATCCAGTAGAAATGTTTCTGCAACACTTCCACTGTATTTTCGATGCCAAAGCATCCTTCCACCCAATTGTAGTGAGTTTCCCAAATTAGCTTCACACGCTCACTTGATGGAACACAAAGATGGCCCAGATGACACAACAACCCATCCTGAAGATGGAAATTAGCGACCACTGATTTGGCACCCAACATTTGGTAGGTGGTGGAGAAGTCAGGGTCTGTCTCGTAGAGGTGGGGCCATTCAGAGGTCTTCTGACCATAAGAGCATAGTACTGTAGTGAGTGCCACGACTAGAGTTCAGCTGAGGCAGTCAACAACTTGGTTGGTAATTATTGTTTTATACTTGATGTTGAGGTGGAACTGCTATAAGTATGTTGACCACTTATGATGGTGGTGATTCTGCAATTTTCCTTGGGTCTACATGAACTGTAGTGTCTTGTGATCAGTGTGCATGACTATCTCCTTCCCAAGAATGTAATTTCTCCACTAGCGACAGACTTTCACAAGGGATTAAATTTCTTTGTGATAAGTAGGGTACTTACAGACATCATCTGATAATGTCTCACTATGATATGCCACAGGGTGTCCATGTTGCGTGAGAATGATGCCCATAACATAGTCCTCAACATTTGTCTCGATCAGAAAGGGATGCTGTGGGTCCGGTAATGAAAGTACCGAGGATGAGCATAAAAAATTCTTCAAGTCATCAAAGTCTTGTTTTTGGGACAATCCCCACACAAATATTTCCTTACCACCACCCTTGGTTACTTAGCTGAGGGCCCATACGATATGAGAGAATCCCAACATGAAATTGCGATAGAAATTGGTGAGGCCCAATAAGCTCTGAAGTTCAGTGAGCGTGGTTGGGGATGGCCAATCATGGATGACCTGGATCTTGGATGGATCCACATGCACATGATGTTGATCAATGATGTAGCCTAAGTAATGGACCCTGTCCATGTTGAAGGAGTGTTTTTCCAAGTTTGCATATAGTTTGTGTTGTTGCAGGGTGTGAAGAAATTGTTGAATATGCTGCAAGTGTTTCGCCCAAGTCTTGTTGTAGATGAGGATGTCATCCAGATACACCACTACAAAATTATTGGTGAAAGGTCATAGGATATCGTCCATTATCCTCATAAAATTTGTTGGAGCATTTGTCAAACCAAAGGGCATGACCAACCATTCAAAAATACCTTCTTTTGACTTGAAGGTAGTCTTCCATACATCTGTCTGTTCTATTGGGACCTGGTGGTATCCAAACTTTAGATCAATCTTACTGAAGTACCAGTTTCAGATTGTGATTTTACTTAGGGGATTGACAATCAATGCAGAGTCTCCAGGTCCCATCTTTCTTATGTGCCAACATGATTGGGCTCCCACAAGGTGATGATATGGGAGGGATGTTCCCCTTGTGGAGAAGTTCTTGGATTTGCTTCTTGATCTCATCATTTTCTAACAGAGACAGGCACTAGACTGGCCCATTGGGTAGCAGTGCGCCTGGGGTCAGATCAATGGGATGCTTAACCCGACAGTGCAGAGGTACCACGGTAGGAGAGGAGAATATATCTGAGTATTATTCCACGACCTTATCCACTTGATTTTGTTGTGTGGATAGATCGGTCGTGAAGGCACTGGATGTGGTTGCAATCTATCACTCACTCTGAGAGCGAAGAACGAAGAAGAAAATTTTCTTAGTCTGAGAGATTACCTTCCTGCATTGCTTAGCAGATATCAAGGAAATAGAACTAGAAGGGACTGCCTCATGTATCATGTAAAATTTCATTCCGTGTGTATCATGTACAATTTCTTGTTCAAAGTAATAATAACACTACGATTCTTAGACTCATATATAACATGACATTTCCATAAAGAAGGTTGTCTCAAAAGAACATTAAAAACTTTGAGAGGAGAAACATCACACAATACCTCGTATTTGAAGGGCCCTATGCTGTATGACAGTCGACACTATTGGTTGACGCGGAGATCACTTCCTTGGCGGAGACATCCAATGTTGTAGGGTTGTGGGTGTAGAATTGTCAGCAGGGTCAGTCACTTGACAAACTCTTTTGATATGAGGTTCTTCTAGCTACCGCCATCAATGATGAAGTACATCGGGGTACCTTTTACCCACATTTGTGAATGGAAGAGGTTCTCTCCTTCCTCTAGCTCATCTGGTTCACTAGGTTGGATCTTGGTGGTAGCAATGGTGGAAATGGGCTCTACGTCAATGATCCATCTTCCCCTTTTTGGTTCTGACTCAGAGTCAGAACTCGCATTTGATTCAGAGGATTTCACTTCAGCTGCCAGTGATTTCTTTGAGCGATAGTTAGCACTGTTATGCCAAGGAATATTACGGAAGTCACACCACTTCTCGATATATTCATTTGTCTTTCCGGTGTCAAATTTGGTCACATTGACTCGCAAAAGGCATAGGTCATGCTGAAAGTGATGGGACTGAAAATTATGGGAATGAGAGGAAGTTTCAGCTTCGGTATGCAAAGGTGGGTCAGATAAAGGGGGATCTGCAAGGATATGTATCTTGGTGCATATAATAGAAACGACAGATTCAATATGGGTAGTCATATCTTGTTTGAGGTCTTCTTTGAGTTCGATGATTGATGTGACGATGGAGGAGTGTATGTTTTGATTGATGGTGGAAATATTGGCACTGAGTTGTCTCACTTCTTGTTGGGTCTCTGTGAAATTAGATTGCAAGGTATTGAAGTGAGCTTCCAAGTCTTGGCTACAGGTATGGGCCATGATGACGAGGGAACCGAAAAGGGGCAGACGGGGTCAAAACATTTGTTGAAAAATCATAGGTATGAATGTGATAAGGGAGAAGATATAAATCTAATGGAATAGGTCTCAAATAATGGTTAAAAAATTTCCAGACTTTTTTTTTTTTTTTTCTACACCTACGGAGTTATACTCTAGTCTGAAGAATAATGCAATGATGAAATGCCCAAATGATTAACCATGAAGAAATGTGTAGTGATTTGGAAACTCGAACATAGTTAGGTATTCAAGGGTTCTACAGACAAGGTTTTTCCCTGTGCCATAGCTCTCTGATATACACGCGAGGTCCAACAGTAGTACTCGGTCCGATATCTCAGGGCACCAACTAAGGAGGCTAGACCGTTCCCTTATCCATACTACTCAACTACCCAGGTACTAGAGAGTATCTTCCCGATTGTTATTCTTGGTGACACTATAGAATTCAGGCGACCGATCGGTTTATCTAAAGAGGGCTTCAGGAAATATAGATCGGTTCGTATACAAATGTTGTCTGATGTGCTACCACTCGAAGGGGTACCAACAGGGGTTACAAGGGTGGCCAACAAATGCTCTCTTAAGAACCACTTTTATTCTGTGCGTATGAATCCCTCAATCATGGGTTTATGCGCTTAACAACATATCTCTATAGCTTAAATATGTCGGAATATGTCTCTACCCTAAAAAAAATTAACCCACAATTTTCTACCGAGGAAAGTGCTTTGATACCACTTGTAATATTCCAGATATAAAAGGTATGCAAAACATAAATAAAATGCTAGAAATGGAAGATAAATAACAATATAACCAGAACAACACCACAATAACACTGAAATGATATCAAAATAACACCAGAAAGAGCACTTTGATTCTGAGAGATTTTTTCACGGGCCTCTTTGAGGGGGAAACCTCCAGTCGAGCAGAGCTCTATTACAATAATATCCAATCTAGGGTTCTCAAACCCATGACTCCTATTTATACTAAATATGTCTATCAAAAGAAATTTCTAGAGGAAGATCCTTCTAGAAGAAAAGATTCTATTAAGTCTTCTTACATTCGACTTATTCTACTTTATTACAAGACCTTATTAATATTGACCTTTATTACATCTGAATATATTGTTCTACATACGTGAGGGGTTCGGTCCCTAAAAATACTTCCTATTTTATACTTGATGTTGAGATGGAACTGCTGTAAGTATGTTGACAACTTCTGATGGTGTTCATTCTGCAAATTTCCTTGGGTCTGCATGAACTGTAGTGGCTTGGGATCAGTGTGGATGACTCTCTCCTTCCCAATAATGTAATGTCTCCACTGGAAGTAGGCTTGCAAAATGGAGTACATTTCTTTTTTTTAAGTAGGGTACTTACAGACAACATCTAATAGTGTCTCACTATGATATGCCACGGGTTGGTCATGTTGAGTGAGAATGACACCCTCAACATAGTCTAAAGCATCTATCTCGATCTCAAAGGGATGTTGCAGGTATGGTAATGAAAGTACCGAGGATGAGAACAAACACTTCTTCACGTCATCGAAGTCTTTTTGTTGGGACAGGGCCCACACAAATGTTTCTTTACCTCCACCTTTGGTTACCTGGCTGAGGGCCCATGCGATATGAGATAATCCCAGCACGAACCTGCGATAGAAATTGGCGAAGCCTAAGAAGCTTTGAAGTTCAGTGAGTGTGGTTGGGGCTGGCCAGTCATGAATGACTTGGATCTTGTCTCGATCCACATGCACACCATGTTGATCAATGATGTAACCTAAGTAATGGACCCTATCCATGCCAAAGGAGCATTTTTCCAAGTTTGCATATAGTTTGTGTTGTACCTACTGAATATGCTGCAAGTGTTCCGCCCAAGTCTTGTTGAAGATGAGGGTGTCATCCAGATACACCACTACAAACGTATTGGTGAAAGTTCCTAGGATATTGTCCATCATCCTCATAAAAGTTCTTGGAGCATTTGATAAACCAAAGGGCATGACTAGCCATTCAAAAAGACCTTCTTTTAACTTGAAGGCAGTCTTCCATACATCTGCCTATTCTATTGGGACCTAGTGATATAGGGACTTCAGATCAATATTACTAAAGTATTTGGTCCCCATGAGCTGATCAAGGAGGCCATCAATTTTTGGAATCGGGTACTGGTTTCATGTTGTGATATTATTCAGGGACTGATAATCAATTTAGAGTCACTAGGTCCCATGTTTCTTCTGTACCAGCATGATTGGGCTCCCACAAGGCGATGAGCTGGGATAGATGTGCCCCTTGTGGACCAGTTCTTGGATATGCCTGTTGATATCCTCATTTTCTAATAGAGAGCAGTGGTAGACTAGCCCATTGGGTAGAGGTGCGCCTGGGGTGATATCAATGGGATGCTTGATATGGAAGTGCAGAGGTACCCCGATAAGAGAGGAGAAGATATTTGAGTATTCTTCCATGACCTTATCCACTTTCTTCTGTTGTGTGGAGAGATCAATCACAGAGGCCGTGGATGTGGCTATGATATTTCTCTCACTCTGAGAGAAAATCACGAAGAAGAAAAATTTCTCGGTCTGAGAGATGACCTTCCTACATTTCTTGGGATATGTCAAGGAAATAACACTAGGAGAGACTACCTCGGGTATCCTGTATAATTTCCTATTCAAAATAATAATAACACTACAAGGCCTAGAATCATATACAACATGATGTTTCCTTAAATAAGGTTGGTCCAAAATAACATTACAAACTTTGAGAGGAGCAACATTAAACAATACCTCATCTTTGAAGGGCTTGATTCCATATGACAGTCGACACTATTGGCTGACGCAGAGATCGCATCTTTGGTGGAGCCATCCAATGGTGTAGGGTTGTTGGTGTGGCATTGTCGATAGGGTCAACCGTTTGAAAAAATCTATTGAGATGAGGTTCTTCTAGCTACCGCTATCAATGCTGAAGTGCAACAAGGTGTCGTTTACCCACATTTGTGAATGGAAGAGGCACTCTCCTTCCTCAGGTTCATCTAGTTCACTAGGATAGAGCTTGGTGGTAGCAATGGTGGCACTAGGTTCCACATCAATGATTTGTCTTCCCCTTTCAGGTTCTGACTCAGATTTTGAACCCACATCTGATTCAAAGGATTTCACTTCGGCCACCAATGACTTCTTTGAGCAACAGTCAACAGTGTTATGCTGTAATACACCCACTATCATAATTTAAAAATTTTGGGGTTAATCTCCCTCAAATGAGAAATCTCCAAAAACCTGCATTAGCGAAATGCCAATCTTTGGTTCAATATCGGGATTCGGGTTTTCTAGTGTCAATATTCATTCATTTCCCCCTTAAAAGACTCACGATCCTCCGAATTCTGACACGCTCCCTACGCATTATCTCTCTTGGATCAGATCCCAGTCCATAGGACTTGCTACCATATGTCCACATCTCTATGGCTACCCATCGGGGTTTTGGGGTTTATGATGTCGCGAGGCACAGGCCTTCGCAAATTTCGATCCTCCGATCCCCGATGCCACTTGGCGTTGACTCACGGCCAAGATTGAGCTTCCGACATCTGTCCCTTGTTCTGGCGCCTATGGCCCACACTCCCTATGGTGGCATGGAGTGACACCCATCCTCCACTGGAGTGCTATGACTGTGGGACCGTCGCACTTCGGGATTTTGCGACTCATCCTGTCGTGAGTTTCTTGTCATTGAGAATCCTGAAATGACGAACCCCGATCTATTCAGGATCCTTGGACATGCGTCCCTCAGGTTAACGGTCATGATCGTGTCGGGAAATCGCGGATTGCGATTCCCGTATGCAAGAGTTTCTCGCCTTTGGAAAACCCGATGTTCCAAATGCCGACTCGCCCAGATCTCCTGCCACGCATCCTACCAAGATCAACGGTTGCGATCCCTTCCTCGGGATTTCGCAACTTATCCTGTCTCGTGTCTCTTGTCCTCAGAAATTCCGATTTCCCGATGTGTCAAATGCCGATGGTGCTTGATCTCTAACACCTGTCCCCCCGATGGACGGTCTAGATCTTATCGCTGTTTCAAGACTTGAGTGGCCCCGATGCCTGGTACCCCGGATCTCTGAGACGGACGATCTCATGACACATGTCCCTCTCCAACCGGACGGCTTAGATTTTCTCTTGGGATTTCGAGACTTTCGAAGTCCTGTTTCTCTTGCTCTCAAGATCTCCGATTCCCTAATTCCCGACTCTTCAGGATCTCTTTCCATGTGTCCTCGCTGATGGACGGTGTCAATCCCGTCGGGAAATCATGGATCACAATTTCCTTTTGTGAGCGTTCCATGTCCTTCGAAATTCCGATTTCCCGATCTGCGACTTTCGTCCGATCTCTGACACCTGTCCCGTGTGAACGGACGGCTCGGATATTATCGGTAAATCGTGGATCGCGATTCTGGGTGACAAGAGTTCTATGTATTCGAGAACACTGATATGCCGATTCCCGATATGCCGAACTCTGACTCCCCGGGATCCTCTGCCCCGTGTCCCTGCTGTTGGATGGCTCAGATCCTCTCGGGAAATCGCGTATCGCGATTTCAATATGTAATGGTTCTATACTCCCCAAATCTCCGATGGTAAAAATCCCGACTCCTCCCAAACACTGACACGTGTCCTGCCCAGATCAACGGCTAGGACTTTTCCTCTACACACTAGAGTTTAACTCCGGCGCATCTTCTCGAGATCTGACGATTGTCGGGACTATGATCTAATATCCGATAGTTCAGATCATTTCTCCTGCACGCTCCCCTTCCAGAAGTTATACTTCGTGAAACTTCTCCCGATCCAACGGTTTACGGGATTTCTACTCCAGATCTGATGGCTCAGATCACTTCCTCGCATGCCTACCCCTGCGCTTAACCCCTGCGCAACTTTTCTAGATTCAACGGTCGGCGGGTAATTGGACCGAGAACTAACGGTCTAGGTTCGTTCTTTCGGGTCTTGGAGTTTACGATCTCGATTTCTCGTTGTGCACGATGATAAAGGGAAAATATGCAAGGTATGTAACGCTCTCGTTACTTCCATCAATCGAATGGTCGTGAATGACCATGGGTACTCCGATGAGATCTCATCCATCGACTTATTTCATCTCACATCACTACTATCTCGGAACCTTAATAGGATCGTTCCTTCTCCTACAGGGTTAATAAGACATGTGTGTTCGAATCCTTATTCAGGGTTCTGGATGAACCTTTCTGAGGAGGGAATCTCTGTGAAGAGATCCTTATCGGGTCATTCCCGGGAGAATATATAGGAAGACAACTTCCCGAGGACGGCTAGACATGGTTAACTTCATTTTATCGACGTAATTCGTGCATGGTATCCTTTGTGATAAGCATATATCAACCTATTTGTATCAAACATTACGCGGACACTCGCATGCCGCAAATCCTTCACAATTTCACAAGTTCTATGAGCTAACATCTACTCCATATTCACAATTTCTACAGAGACATTTTTACACAGGAAACATTCATAATTTCACAAGTTCTATGCACATATGTGACAACATATTAATTTCAAAGGCAAGGTAAGCAAAACACTTATCAGAAATAACTTCAGCAATGGAAGCAACTGCTAAGAGGGGTGCTCGTTTCCACCCAACCTTAGGCGTAGTGATTCCTAATGGATTTACCACTAGCCACCCCCAAGCTGAGACCATGATGACTTGAGACCTACGTCTCTCTGTCTGCCAGTGCCCAAGAGCGAAGGTTGCAATCCTCCCTCTCTGCGGTCACTCACTCTGTGTAAAAACTGCCAGAGTTCCCCTCGCGTCTGCCCCCTTCAATCGCTTTTGCCATACGCCTTATCCTCTCGCGAGGTTGCGTGTGGCACGATTACCCTCGCGCTGGTCAGTCATGATGGCTCTACGGATAGGTGGTTCACCTCCCCATCCCTCATCAAGCCATCAACCTACCAGCCTGCAAGGCATTTATTTCAGGGCTAGCGAGCCGCTTTTGGTTCTCTGGGCAAGTGGAGTCCAAATACGGTATTCAATTCTTGGTGGAAGTTAACGCCCCTTTTTTCAAGGTGCCCTCCACCACCATCGTGGTCTCTTTTCCACACATCCCCTCTCAGCAATTCTTCCATAAATTTAATAATATTCAATCTATCATTTACATTCATTGACCTCTTCCTGCAGGTCCATTTACATCACATATTCATACTTATGAGTTTTTCCATAGTCCTTGGCCAATTCAGTTATATTTAC
>JZKD02S1672782.1:1297890-1310461 GCA_000966675.3 Picea glauca
TTCATCATCCTTTCATTATCGGCCTTGCAGCTTTGCAATTCGACCATGAGACTCCTCACCGTCTCAACTAAGTCTGGAGGGGTTCTTATTTCTCTTCTTTCATCAGACTCCTCGTTTCCATTGTGGGAGCCTTCTCCCACCTCTTGGTGAGTCACCATACTCTGTGTTTGTAGATTAACACGGTTGATCGTCCGCTTGAGTGTGAAGACAAACGCTGGATATTAGTCAAGAATTAAATATATTTCATAATTTGTGCATAATTCCATAATTATTTCACATGCATGCACAGTCGGGTGTTCATATTCCAAGTTTTTAATCCTGGATAAGATAGTTAATTCAGGGGTTACTCCTTATAGGAGTGTTTTGTACGAGGTTTATGCGTGACTGGTGTGACTGGTGCATGAGCCCAATCAGGCCGAGTGTTGTAACCATGCTCTGATACCACTTTGTAACACACCCACTATCATAACTTAAAAATTTTCGGGTTAATCTCCCTCAAATGAGAAATCTCCAAAAACTTGCATTAGCGAAATGCCAATCCTTGGTTCAATATCGGGATTTGGGTTTTCTAGTGTCAAGATTCATTCATTTCCCCATTAAAAGACTCGCGATCCTCCGAATTCTGACGTGCTCCCTACGCGTTAGCTCTCTTGGATCAGCTCCCGGTCCATAGGACCTGCTACCATATGTCCACATCTCTATGGCTACCCATCGGGGTTTCAGGGTTTATGATGTCGCGAGGCACAGGCCTTCGCAAATTCCGATCCTCCGATCCCCGATGCCAATTGGCGTTGACTCACGGCCACGCTTGACCTTCCGACATCTGTCCCTTGTTCTGGTGCCTATGGCCCACACTCCCTATGGTGGCATGGAGTGACACCCGTCCTCCACTGGAGTGCTATGACTGTGGGACCGTCGCGCTTCGGGATTTCGCGACTCCTCCTGTCATGAGTTTCTTGTCATCGAGAATCCCGAAATGCTAAACCCCGATCTCTTCAGGATCCTTGGACATGCGTCCCTCAGGTTAACGGTCATGATCGTGTCAGGAAATCGCGGATCGCGATTCTCGTATGCAAGAGTTTCTCGCCTTTGGAAAACCCGATGTTCCAAATGCCGACTCGCCCAGATCTCCTGCCACGCGTCCTACCAAGATCAACGGTTGTGATCTCTTCCTCAGGATTTCGCGACTTATCCTGTCCTGTGTCTCTTGTCCTCGGAAATTCTGATTTCCCGATGTGTCAAATGCTGATGGTGCTTGATCTCTAACACCTGTCCCCTCGATGGATGGTCCAGATCTTATCGTTGTTTCGAGACTTGAGTGGCCCCGATGCCTGGTACCCTGGATCTCCGAGATGGACGATCTCGTGACACGTGTCCCTCTCCAACCAGACGGCTTAGATTTACTCTCGGGATTTCGAGACTTTCGAAGTCCTGTTTCTCTTGCTCTCAGGATATCCGATTCCCCGATTCCCGACTCTTCGGGATCTCTTGCCACGTGTCCTCGCTGATGGACGGTGTCGATCCCGTCGGGAAATCGTGGATCACGATTTCCTGTTGAGATCGTTCCATGTCCTTCGAAATTCCGATTTCCCGATCTGCGACTTTCGTCCGATCTCTGACACCTGTCCCGTGTGAATGGACGGCTCAGATATTATCGGTAAATCGCGGATCGCGATTCCGGGTGACATGAGTTCTATGTATTCGAGAACCCCGATATGTCGATTCTCGATATGCCGAACTCCGACTCCCTGGGATCCTTTGCCCCGTGTCCCTGCTGTTGGACGGCTCAGATCCTCTTGGGAAATCATGCATCGCGATTTCAATATGTAACGGTTCTATACTCCCCAAATCTCCGATGGTAAAAATCCCGACTCCTCCCAAACGCTGACACGTGTCCTGCCGAGATCAACGTCTAGGACTTTTCCTCTACACACTAGAGTTTAACTCTGGCGCATCTTCTCGAGATCTGACGGTTTTCGGGACTATGATCTAAGATCCGACAGTTCAGATCATTTCTCCTGCACGCTCCCCTTCCAGAAGTTATACTTCATGAAACTCCTCCCGATCCAACGGTTTACGAGATTTCTTCTCCAGATCTGATGGCTCAAATCACTTCCTCGCATGCCTACCCCTGCGCTTAACCCCTATGCATCTTTTCCAGATTCAACAGTTGGCGGGTAATTGGACCGAGATCTAACAGTCTAGGTTTGTTCTTTCGGGTCTTGGAGTTTACGATCCCGATTTCTCATTGTGCAGGATGATAAAGGGCAAAGGGGCAAGGTATGTAACGCTCTCATTACTTCCATCAATCGAATGGTCGTGAATGACCATGGGTACTCCGACGAGATATCATCCGTCGACTTATTTCATCTCACATCACTACTATCTCGGAACCTTAATAGGATCATTCCTCCTCGTACAGGGTTAATAAGACCTGTGCGTTCGAATCCTTATTCAGGGTTCTGGGTGAACCTTTCTGAGGAGGGAATCTCTGTGAAGAGATCCTTACCAGGTCATTCCCGGGAGAAGATACAGGAAGACAACTTCCTGAGGACGGCTGGACATGGTTAACTTTATTTTATCGACGTAATTCGTGCATGGTATCCTTTGTGATAAGCATATATCAACCTATTCGTATCAAACATTACGCGGACACTCGCATGATGTAAATCCTTCACAATTTCACAAGTTCTATGAGCTAACATCTACTCCATATTCACAATTTCTACAGAGACATTTTTACACAGGAAACATTCACAATTTCACAAGTTCTATGCACATATGTGACAACATATTAATTTCAAAGGCAAGGTAAGCAAAACACTTATCAGAAATAACTTCAGCAATGGAAGCAACTGCTGAGAGGGGTGCTCGTTTCCACCCAACCTTAGGCGTAGTGATTCCTAATGGATTTACCACTAGCCACCCCCAAGCTAAGACCACGATGACCTGAGACCTGCATCTCTCTGTCTTCCAGTGCCCAGGAGCGAAGGTTGCAATCCTCCCTCTCTGCGGTCACTCACTCTGTGTAAAAACTGCCAGAGTTCCCCTCACGTCTTCCCCCTTCAATCGCTTCTGCCATACGCCTTATCCTCTTGCGAGGTTGCATGTGGCACGATTACCCTCGCGCTGGTCAGTCATGATGGCTCTACGGATAGGTGGTTCACCTCCCCATCCCTCATCAAGCCATCAACCTACCAGCCTGCAAGGCATTTATTTCAGGGCTAGCGAGCCACTTTTGGTTCTCTGGGCCAGTGGAGTCCAAATACAGTATTCAATTCTTGGTGGAAGTTAACGCCCCTTTTTTCAAGGTGCCCTCCACCACCATCGTGGTCTCTTTTCTGCACATCCCCTCTCAGCAGTTCTGCCATAAATTCAATAATATTCAATCTATCATTTACATTCATTGACCTCTTCCTGCAGGTCCATTTACATCACATATTCATACTTATGAGTTTTTCCATAGTCCTTGGCCAGTTCAGTTATATTTACAATCTGGGGGAAACAGGGTGTTACATATGCCGAGGGCTCTTATGGAAGTCACACAACTTCTCGGTATATTTCTTTGTCTTTCCGGTGTCCTTCTTTGCTTGTGGCTTGGATTGGTTGTCCTGATACTTTCCATGTTTGATCTGTCCTTTTTTCTGTGGGTTGGGGACACCCTTTCCTATCTTTTGTTGTGAGGGGCTCTCAGGCCTAAATTACCACATATTTTGTTTGAGTTTCTGCTCAATTTTGACGACATATCGGTAGGCAACTCCCAAGGATGAGATGTCTAGAAATTCCATTTCAGTCTGGATGTATCTATGCAGAGCACCGTGATACTTGAGAATTAGATGCCTCTCTGAATCTTTGATACCCATCTTGGTGCGCAAGGTATGGAAGATATTTGTGAACACTGGCACTACTTGGTCTCTTTCTTGCCGCGACATGGTCCATTTGATATACAAGTTGTCATAACTTCCGACAGGGTAGTATTGTTCCTTAATATCATCCCTGAAGGATTCCCAGGTGGCCATGACTATAAATATTTAGGCTTCCTCTATTTCCTTTTTCTCACAGAAAGTTTCCCACCAATATTTGACATGGGGAACGACTTTGAGGAGCGCAAAAGTAATCTTTTCTTTATTTGAAAAGTTATGGACAAAAAAATACCCTTCTAGTAGATTCAACCACTTGTCTATAACATCTACGTATATCTGAACTTCAAATATAGGAATATCGAAATTGATTTGTACCTTGAAGGGGGCAGGGCCTCCACTTCAGGAAGATGTGTAGCCTGTTGGTAGCTGCTGAAGGATTTGCACGAAACTATCCATCATCTCGTTCCCTTGTTGTGTGATGGATTCCTTAAGAACCATTTTGAAAGGATCTCCTTTCCCATCATATTTATTTTCTCCTACCATCATAAGTTGCTTGGGCATGCGAGAGCTTTTGTCCTCAAGAAAAACAATCTCGAGACCCAATTCTTTGTACCCTGACCTCATTGGGGACATGCATTAAGACGACAAGAAGAAGACTGCTCTAATACCACTAATCCATATTTTATGAGCATAACAAAATGAATAGATATTATTAAAATATGCTTAACAAAAAATAACGGATATACAATAAAATGGGTTTTCTATTCAATAAGGAAATAAGTTGAAACTTTAAAATGCAGCAGAAAAAAAGCTTGTTGGAATGGTGGCGGCTTATCTCTGAGAAGATATGTGACGACTACGCTCATTCACAAGAATATCATTACAATGAGGCTCTAAAGGGATTTTACAATAAACAGGAATGTAAAAAACCCTAGACACTCAAAAACCTAACCCTAGGAGATGAAGCGCCAAAAGTCATGTGGGCCCTATTTGGGTAAGTTAGTACATCAACCTCCCGGGGTCGTAACTTTTGCATATGATCTTCATTTTAGGCACATGATATATCGTTGGAAAGGTCTAACCGAGAAGAAAAAAATTCGACTGGCACAATTCAGTGCGTTTTAAAGTCACCTGGGCTCCAAATCCCCAAAAAACATCGTTTAGGGCCTCAAAACGACTCCGAAAGTTTGGAACCCGAAAAACTGCCAAGGTGGAAAACTAGCTTTTAAGCCAGTGGAATAGGTGGTTGGCCACCAATATCCACCTGGATCAATCCTCCCTCCATAGGAAGCAATGATATCTATTTCATTGATTCCCCCCATCACATGAGGAAATTTCTGTTGAATTTGGCCCCGGGTGAGCCACTTGCCTTGGTGCAGGAGCTGCCCTGCTTTGATGACTCGATAAAGATGGATCCTTTGTTGTTGAGTTCCCTTGATATATGTGTACACAATCTGACCACTGTATTCATGTTGCATGAAGTTAGGGTTGATCTTTGTTGGTGTCAACTACTCTTTTATCTATGAGGTGTCAAATAATGGTGGGAAATATGGATGAAGGAGAGCCACGTTGAAGACTTGATGCAGACCAAGGAAGGGGGGAATGTTGAGATGAAAATAATTGTCACCCATAGACTTGGTGATGGTGTATGACCCATAACAGAGTGGGAAAATCTTCCAATGGGGCCCTATAAGGCATTCTTTTTGCAAATGCAACCAAAATTTGTTTCCCACTTGAAACGTATGTGGCACCTGATATTGATCATGGCATTGTTTGTACTTGGCATTAGACTTCTATAGAATATCCTGAACCTGTTGGTGGATGTGATGGATCCTCTCAATGAACCAGGTGTATTTGTCATATTCTAGTGGAGCAGGGGATGACTCGACTGAGGTGGTCGCCAAGGGTAGAGAAATATCCATGGGGCCCAATGGTTGGAATCCCAACCCCATCTGAAAGGGGTTGTGTCCAGTTGAGCTATGAAAGGCTTGATTGTAGCTATGAAGGACATAGGGAAGACTCTCATCCCATGTGCATGGGTTTTTTGATTTCTACATTTGCATGATATGTACGACCATCTGAATGATGACCTCAGTCTAGCGATCTGTCTGGGGGTGGAAGGCAATGTATTTGGTGATCTTGGTATCCAGCAGTGATCAGAGGCTCAACCAAAATGAGCTGAGGAACCAACTTTCATGGTTCGAGATAATGGTTTGTCGGATCCCAAAATGTACCCATTCTCGTTCAAAGAAGAGCTTGGCAGTGGCTTCTACTTTGATGTTCTTTTTGTAGGCGGCTATAATCTCCATCTTGGAAAAGCGATCAACAACCACAAAAACATAGTCATTTCCACTCTTGGTGGACATGAGGCCTGACATGTATTCCATTGAGATGGACTCCCACGACCTGCTAGGAGTAGTCTGAGGGGTGTATAGGCCCTATTCTTTAGTGGTCATCTTGGAAGTAGTGCAGGAGGTGTAGGACCTGATATACTTGCCGAAATCCTGTCGAAGTTTTGACCAGTAGAAATATTTTTGCAACATTGCCACTATATTTTTTATGCCAATTGTCCTGCCAGTCCACTGTAGTGAGCTTCCTAAATCAGATTCATACGCTCTATTGATGGAACACAAAAATGGACCAAATGACACAACAACCCATCCTAAAGATGAAAATTAACGACCATTAAGGTGGCGCCCAACATTTGATAGGTGGTGGAGAAGTCAAGGTCTGTCCCGTAGAGGTGGGGCCATTCAGAGGTCTTGTGACCACAAGATTCTAGCACTATGGTTAGTGAAACAACTGGAGTTTGGCTAAGGCAGTCAACAACTTAGTTGGTAATTCCCGTTTTATACTTGATGTTGAGGTGGAACTGTTGTAATTATGTTGACCACTTCTGATGGCGTTCATTCTGCAATTTTCTCTGGGTCTGGATGAACTATAATGGCTTGTGATCAGTGTGGATAACTGTATCATTGCCAAGAATGTAATGTCTCCACTAACGACAGGCTTGCAAAATGGAGTACATTTCCTTTTCATAAGTAGGGTACTTACAAACAACATTTGATAGTGTATCACTATGATATGCCATGGGGTGGTCGTGTTGAGTGAGAATGATGCCCACAACATAGTCTAAAGCATCTGTATCGATCTCAAAGGGATGGTGCAGGTCTGGTAATGAAAGTACCAAGGATGAAAAAATAAATTCTTCAAGTCATCGAAGGCTTTTTGTTGGGATATTCCCCACACAAATGTTTCCTTACCACCACCCCTAGTTACTTCATTGAGGGCCCATGTGATATGGAAGAATCCCAGCATGGACCTATGACAAAATTTGGTAAATCCCACGAAGCTCTGAAGTTCAATAAGTGCAGTTGGGGCTAGACAATCATGGATGATCTTAATCTTCACTAGATACACATGCACACCATGTTGATCAACGATGTATCCTAAGTAATGGTCCCTGTCCATGCCGAAGGAGCATTTTTCCATGTTTGCATATAGTTTTTGCTGGCGAAGGGTGTGCAAAACCTTCTGAATATGATGCAATTTGGGACAGATGTGCCCCTTGTTGAGTAGTTCTTGGATCTGCCTCTTGATCTCCTCATTTTCTAATAGAGAGAAACGGTAGACTGGCCCATTGGGTAGCAGTGTGCCTGGGGTCATATTGATGGGATTATTGACCTAGCAGTGAAGAGTTACCCCAATAGGAGAGGAGAAGATATCTGAGTATTCTTCCATGACCATATCCACTTTCTTATGTTGTGTGGAGAGATTGATCATGAAGACCCTGGATGTGGCTATGATATTTCTCTCACTCTAACAGTGAATTATGAAGAAGACAAATTTCCCAGTCTAAGAGATGGCCTTCCTCCATTTCTTGGAAAATATAAAGGAAATAACACTAGGAGGGACTGCCTCGGGTATCCTATACAATTTACAGTTCAAAGTAATAATAACACTATGAGGCCTAGAATCATATACAAGATGTCATTTCCATAAATAAGGTTGGCCCAAAATAAAATTACAAACTTCGAGAGGATAAACATCACACAATAACTCATCTTTGAAGGGCTTGATGTCGTACGATGGTCGACATTGTTGGCTAACACAGAGATCGCTTCCTTGGCGGAGCCATCCAATGGTGTAGGGTTGTGGGTGTGGCATTGTCAGCAGGGCTAGCCACTTGAAAACCTCAAATGATATGAGGTTCTTATGGATACCACTATCAATGATGAAGTGCAGCGGGGTGCCTTTTACCCACATTTGTGAATTGAAGGGGCACTCTCCTTCCTCTAGCTCGTCTGGTTCACTAGGTTGGAGCTTGGTGGTAGCAATGGTGACACTAGGTTCTATGTCAATGATTCATATTCCCCTTTCTGGTTCTGATTCAGATTTAGAACCCACATCTGATTCAAAGGCTTTCACTTTGGCCACCAACGACTGCTTTGAGCGACAATCAACACTGTTATGCCAAGGGCTCTTATGGAAGTCACACCACTTCCCGGTATCTTTCATTGTCTTTTCAGTGTCCTTATTTGATTACGGTTTGGAATGGTTGTCCTAATATTGTACATATTTGCTCTGTTCTTTGTTCTGTAGGTTGGGGCCACCCTTTCCTGTTTTTCGCTATGAGGGGTTCCCAAGCCCAAATTGTCATGTCTTTTGTTTGAGCTTCTGATCTATTTTGACAGTATATCGGTAGCCCGCGCCCAAGGATGATATATCCAGAAATTCCATTTTAGTATGGATGTGTCTATGCACAGCACCATGGTACTTGAGCACCATATGTCGCCATGAATCTTCGATACCCTTCTTGGTACGCAAGGTATGGAATATATCTGTGAACTCTATCACTGCTTGGTCTCTTTCTTGTCGCAGTGTGGTCCATTTGGTATACAAGTCATCATAACTTCCGATAGGGTAGTATTTTTCCTTAATAGAATCCCTAAAGGATTCCTAGGTGGCCGTGATTGTAAATAATGAGGGTTCCTTTGTTTCTTTTTTCTCATAGAAAGCTTCCCACCAATATTTGACATGGGGAATGACTTTGAGGAGCGCAAAAGTAATCTTTTCTCTATTCGAAAAGTTATGGACAAACAAATACCCTTATAGTATATTCAACCACTTGTCTACAACATCTGCGTCTATATGACCTTCAAATATAGGAATATCTAAGTTGATTTGTACCTTGAAGGGGGAAACACCTCCGCTTGAAGAAGATGCATCTCCTGTTGGTAGCTGCCAAAGGATTTGCACGAATCTATCCATCATATCGTTCCTCTATTGCGTGAGGGCCTCCTCAAGAATTTTTTTGAAAGGATATCGTGTCCCGTCATATTTATTTTCTCCTACCATGAGAGTTCTCTTGCGCATGCGAGATCTTTTGTCATCAAGAGAAACAAGATCGAGACCCAATTCTTTATACCTTGACCTTGTTGGGGACATGCATTAAGACGACAAGGAGAAGACCTCTTTGATACCACTGATCCATATTTTATGAGAAAAATTAAATGAGTACATATTATTAAAATATGCTTAACAAAAAATAACAGAGATACAGTAAAACCGGTTTTCTATTCAATAAGGAAATAAGCTGAAATTGTAAAATGTAGAGGAAAACAAGCTTGTTGGATTGCTGGTTGTTTATCTCTGAGAAGAGATGGGATAGTTGTGCTCATTCACAAAAACATCATTACATTGATGCTTTGAAGGCCTTTTACAATAAATAGGAATTTCAGAAACCCTAGATATCCAAAAACCTAACCCTAGGAGATGAAGCACCAAAAGTCATGTGGGCCCTGTTTGGGTAAGTTAGAACATCAATTTCCCGGGGTCGTATCTTTTGCATACGATATATGTTTTAGGCGCATGTTAACATGTTGTAAAGGTATAAACGAGAATAAAAATTTCCGATTGGCCCAGGTCAATGCCTTTGGCAGTCTCCAGGGTCTCAAATCCCCCAAAAAAGTCATTTAGGGCCTCAAAACAGCCCCGAAAGTTTGGAACTTGAAAAACTGTTGAAAGACTGCCAAGGTGGAAAACCATTTTTTGAGCTAGTGGAATAGGTGGGTGGCCATTGATACCCACCTATATCAATACTCCCTCCTTAGGAAGCAATGGTATCCATTCCATTGAGTTCCCCCATCAAATGAGGAAATGTCTGCTGAATTTAGCCCCAAGCTGAGCCACTTGCCTTGGTGCAGGAGCTTCCCTGCTTTGACGACTCAATAAAGTTGGGTCCTTTGCTATCAATTTCCCTTGATCTGTGTGTCAAAAATATGATCACTATATGGTCGTTTCATGTAGTCAGGGTTGAGATCTTTTGGTGTCCACTGCTCTACTATCTTTGAGGTGTCTAATAATGGTGGGAAATATGGATGAAGGAGATCCACGTTGAAGATAGGATGCAAACCAAGGAAGGGGGGAATGTTGATCTAAAAATAATTGTCACCCATAGCCTTGGTGATGGTGTACATACCATAATGGAGTGAGAGAAGCTTTTGATGGGCCTTTTAAGGTGTTCTTTCTGCAAATGTAACCAAACTTTGTCACCCAAATGAAACTTATGTGGCACCCAATGGTGATCATGGAACTGTTTGTAATTGGAATTAGACTTCTGTAGAATATCCTAAACCTGTTGGCAGATGTGTTGGATCCACTCAATGAATCAGGTGGATTTTTTAGCTTCAGGTGGAGTAGGTGACGAGTAGTCGAGGTAGTCGGTAGGGGTATCTCAACATCCATGGGGCCCAATGGTTGGAATCCCAACCCCAGCTAAAAGAGGTTAGGTTGAGCTATGAAGGGCTTGGTTGTAGCCATGCTAGACATATGGAAGACTCTCATCCCATGTGTGGGGTTGTTTTGAATTGTACATGCATAGGATATCTACGACCATCCAATTGACGACCTCAGTTTGACCATATGTTTAGGGATGGAAGGCAATGGATTTGGTGAGCTTGGTATCCAGTAGTGACTAGAGAATTGACCAGAATGAGTTGAGGAACTAACTGTGATGGTTTGATATAATGGTTTGTTGGACCCCAAAATGTACCCATACTCGTTCAAAGAAGAGCTTGGCAGTGGCTTTTGCCGCGATGTTCTTTTTTCAAGTGGCTAGAATCGCCATCTTGGAAAAGTGATCAACAACCACAAAAACACAGTCATTTCCCCTCTTGGTGGATGAGAGAACCAACATGTAGTCCATTAATATGGATTCCCATGGCCTATTAGGAGTAGGTAGAGGGGTGTACAGGCCCTATTTCTTAGTGGACAGTTTGGAAATAGTGAAGGCGGTGCAAGACCTCATATAATTGTCGACATCCTGTCGAAGTTTTGGCCAGTAGAATTTTTTTTGTAGCACTGCCACTGTATTTTCAATGCCAAATTGTCTTGCCATCCGACTGTAGTGAGATTCCCAAATTAGCTTCATGTGCTCTCTTGATGGAATGAAGAGATGGCCCAGACAACACAACAACCCATCCTGAAGATGGAAATTAGTGACCACTGAGTTGGCACCCAATATTTGGTAGGTGGTGGAGAAGTCAGGATCTGTCTTGTAGAAGTAGGGCCATTCGAAGGTCTCGTGACCAAAATAGTCTAACACCATGGTGAGTGCCACGACTGGAGGTCAGTTGAGGAAATCAACAACTCGATTAGTACTTCTTGTTTTATACTTGATGTTTAGGTGGAATTGTTGTAAGTATGTTGACCACTTATGATGGCAGTCATTTTGCAATTTTCCTTGGGTTTGCATGAACTGTAGTGGCTTGTGATCAGTGTGGATGATTGTCTCCTTCCCAAGAATGTAATGTCTCCACTAGTGGAAATATTTCACTGTGGAGTTCATTTCTTTTTTGTAAGTAGGGTACTTATGGATAACATCTGATAGTGTCTCACTATGACATGCCACTGGGTGGTCGTGTTAAGTGAGAACGATGAACATAGCATAGTCTGAAGCATCTATGTTGATCTCAAAGGGATGTTGTAGGTATGATAATGAACGTACCAGGGATGAGTACAAAAACTTCTTCAAGTCATCGAAGGCTTGTTGTTGGGACATGCCCCGTAAAATTTTTTCCTTACCGCCACCTCTGGTTACTTGGATGAGGGCCCTATTGAGGGGTCCTAAATCCATTTAAATCAACAATAGGAACCAAACCCACCATTGAGGCCCAATTAGACTCTACAATGTTTGATAGTGGAATGGTTCTCCAGATCTAGCGATCCATCCAATTAATCGATGGGATTTACGTAGTGATTTACATGATATCTTCTCGTGAAAAATCCTCCAGTTTCAACGTTCTCTTTTTTTTATTTTCTCTTATAAGTGGGTCTGGTAAAAGATAGGTTTTGGTATAAACCAGCTAGGTAAAAGAAAAGGGGAAAAATTAACTATTGAGGAAGGTTGAGCTCAGGATAACCCTCATTCTCAAGCATGCATGTTTATGGATAAATTCGTGAGTGCGGACACAGACCAATCTCCCCAAGATCCACCTGGATCTGGAACAAACCGTAACAGAATACTACTCTTTTCCTAGATCTAACTATTGAATGAACTAAGAGAAATGGATAGTGTTCATACCTTTTAAATGCTCTCCTTTAATCTCTGTTGTTCCTCGCTCTGCTCCAATGCTCTTGCGTCGTCCAATCACGACAACACAAACCAATCACAACAAAGGCATCAATATATTCAATACCTAGTCTAT
>JZKD02S1672783.1:0-14674 GCA_000966675.3 Picea glauca
CCGTCATCTTCTTCGGAGGTTTGAAGAAGTTTCCTTCGATCTGAAGCAGACAACCATGAAGGGAATCCATCATTGACGTGTCCAAAATGTGAAAGAAATTTATCATCATCTACATCAACTTGATCGTGACGCTCATGACTCGCTGGATTGGAGAACAGGCGACGGTTGTGCACAGGAGGCCTCTTGGAATGTTTGCCAACGACAGAAATATTTTTGACAAGAGCCAAACAATTACTCACAACTCGTGACATATGAACTACATTGCTCGTCAATATGTTTTGCAGGCTTCCGCTAGCCTCCTGGAGACTTTGGAGGCAGGTAGCCTGATTAGTAAGAGCAGCACTAAGCCAAGTCTGAATGTCAACTGCCTGCCTCCATTTCAAAGAATTAGCAGTAACATTCGACAAGGATTTGCTCAGGCCGTCCAGCGTTAGATCGAACAACTGCATGCAATCTTGAAGAGCACCCAGTTGTCTTCCTTTAAATGCCAACCGCCTCATACGAGAAAGTATTTGAATCACTTTTTGTGCTTCAATAATGCTCTGCCTGAGAGCCATCCTGCCGAGATCTGTGGAATTTGCCTTCACTGATCCGAGAAACAGGCTCGACATTGTCGAAACACAGAATTTTGGATCCAATGTCACGTCGCAGGCAGATTTCAGAGAATCGTGGTGAGGCCGTTCATCGCTTTCAATTTGGACAAACCTGAGACATATGATAAAGAAAACCAAAGCCGTAAACCAAAATCTAAAAGCCATTGCAGAATGCACTCGTCTCCTTTTAATTGCACTGCATCAATAGACTGTTGCCTCACACTCTCTCACACACACATATATATATGAGCAGGAGGTGGTGTTGGAACAAATAACCCATAATACCTTCACCAACTCCACCGCTCAATCTTTGCATCTCTGACGCAGCTGTATGTGTTGTGTGGACGTATCTTCACTGACTCGGCTGTGTGGGTCGACGTAACTTGCGCCGCCTTCCATGTGACAATTGATTTTCTATGGAGACGGGCTCCTTCCACCGCATTTCCTCGGAATAAATATATATTTCTACTAAGATCCTACACTCATCCGTTGACGTTGTAACGCGCCGTCGACGATGGGAATTTCCAGTCTAACGGGTTCAATAATTAAATGGAATGGAGTGCACAATGCAAGCATAATTTCCGAAATGCGGACTTGAAAATGCGGGGAAAACTTATCGGCGGCCAAAGGTATCTGTATAAGTTGCCGACAATCACGGAAATCTCATTGGCCTGAAACTTCCATGCAGATTTAAAGAAGTCAGTATAGAGACATTAACCTACCACTGATTAAGCAGATACTTTTATAATTTATAATAACATGTTGACCACCGTTTTTATCCTACCGACTAAAGTGGCCACCGAAACATCGATGGAACAATAATCAAAAGTCAAAAAACGTGGAACTGGACATCAGTACCAGTAGA
Source organism: Picea glauca (assembly GCA_000966675.3). Classification (NCBI taxonomy): domain Eukaryota; kingdom Viridiplantae; phylum Streptophyta; class Pinopsida; order Pinales; family Pinaceae; genus Picea; species Picea glauca. The sequence continues at coordinate 1,459 of JZKD02S1672783.1, forward strand.
TATTGACTTACAGGTTTCTCTTGGGTTACTGGAAGCACATTCAAAGAGACAAAGAACCTAGTTGCGACTTATGGTATTCAGAAAATCTTAACCATTTTCTTTTCACGGGTTCGGTCCCACAATGTTACTTATATGTCAAAGCATTAGATTCATGAGTATCAGATGTGAGCTAACATAGGCATTTTATAAATAAAAATATAATTGTGCTATGTATGATATAAACGCTTCATAAGCTAGAAAACAAAAATGTTAAAAAGGCTACCCTATACAGATTTTAAATGATTTGATATGTTAGTTGGCCAAAAATTTTGATAGAAAATCCTATGTTTTACCTAATATTCTCTCCTACCTCACTTAGAAATATATAGATTTTAAATGATTTGATATGTTAGTTGGACAAAATTTTTGATAGAAAATCCTATGTTTTACCTAATATTCTCTCCTACCTCACTTAGAAATATTATTATGTTTTATTTTCATATACGAGGGTGGGGTAGAAGGTAATATTGTGTAAAACACAATATTCTCCCTTACCTCACTTAGAAATATTATTATGTTTTACTTTCATATACGAGGGTGGGAGATAATATTGTGTAAAACATAATATGTTTTTACACAATATTCTCCTACTTTCACTCTATGTTTTACTCAATATTCCTAGTGGTAGGTAGGTTAGGTGGCTAGGTATTTTTGGGAACGGGTGCCCTAGTTTTGAATGGCTTTGTGTGCCTTCGTCACATGGTCATCTTGATGATCATTTAGTGGCATAGATGGACATGACAAAAGATTGATGGCTAGAAAGGTTGCTTTTGGAGTGCCTTAGCCCATTGGCAAGACACACCATGGACATGTCAGGTGCCCTTGTTTAGGTTGGGCATACCTCAAACCTTAGCAACTCACACTAGTTGGACACAGCAAGAGAAAATTGGAAGGGAAATTGGCAAGGAAAGGTAAAGAGGGTTTCCACAGGCAACCTCGTCAATAGATATACACTATGCATAGTGAACAAGATTGGAATAGAGAGCTTAATAGGCTTGGGTGCTTGGACTACATGCGAGCCAAAGGAGTTGACAACCCTCACTCAGGGCTTGCAATGGACAATAGAAGTTCCTTCAAGCACAAGCATCCACAAAGCACAATCATGGGGTGCATTTATTGGGCACACATCCACCAAGCACACATCTATCAAGAACACATCCACTATATGCACTTGGGTGTATTGTTGAGTGAACTTAAATGTAATTGAACAACTTGAGATGACTTGGGACGACTTGGGTGGACTTTGTTAGACTTGGGCGCACTATTGGAAAGTGGATGGTCGGTAGAAAAGTCACTGAAGGGAAGCAACTTGACAAATGACACTTGGGTCCACCTTAGAATGAAAAGGATTACAAGTGCAAGGCAAGTTTTATATAAAATGAGGATGCCTCAAATGTGCTAAGGTAAGAAGAAGTTGTTGGGTTGATTTTGTTGCAACGATGAGCAAAATCCCCTTATTGTAGCTAGGTTGTGAGCTATAGAATAGAATATGTTTAGTAATGAGACCAATCACAAGAGTTCTACTGCAATATAAATGAAATAGAGAAACATGCATAAGAATTAAACTAAAAACTAAAATACAAGAATAAAATTCAAACAAGAAGATGGAGAGAAGCAACAATACTCATATATTGATCCAATGGATATGTTTAAATATGAATAACAACACCTAGGGAGAATGATTTTATGCAAATGAGCTCTGACACTCTCCTTGGGATGGGTCCTTTTGTTTTTTGACAACCCTCTCTCTTACAAATGTCATATGAAGAAATGTCTTCTCTTTTTTATTAAAGAGCTCACACAAGCATGAGGGTTATGGATTGTAGAAATGAGAGAGAAGTATAAGTGATTTTCAAGTTCATTTCAAGAGCAAAACCTTGCAATTTTGTTCTCCTTTGAATGCTTCCGCATGAATTTCATTTATAGGGGAATTCCAAGCTCCATGAAGAACTAGTTCAAGTGTGAAAGCCCCTCATTTGAAATGGAGATCCAAATGCTTCAAAGGGATCTTGAAGAGGAAAATGTACCCTTCAAGAATCAGATGGAGATTGAATTATGTCTATACATCAACCTAGATTTACTTGGGCTAGTTTTGGACTCTTAATTATGTTGAACAAGTCAGTTTCATGCATGCAAGTAGACTTCCATGACTTTTGAAAAACATGCCACACAAGTCACACGAGTGTCATTGAAGGAAATTTGTGCAAGTGTATGAAAACCCACTTCTATAATGTTTTCACAAACTCTTTTGAGGTGATGTAAAATAGCGATGAGGTATCCTTGTTGTAATGTGTTATTTTCCATGGATGATGTTTTTAGATGATCACTTGAATGTATTTGTGAGAGAAATTAGAGTGATAATAGTTCCCCCTAATGTGTGAGTTTAAGAGTTACTGTATAACCAAAATACATCATCGTTTTTGTCCCAAACACTTGTAACATATGATAAACTATTTAGAGAGAGAATTATGACCAAGAATAAATGACTTTCTGTGGAGAAGTGTTAAAATCCACTTGAAAATAAACCAAACATACCTATGCAAACAATCTCTTATACAAACGATGAAGGCATTTCCCATTCTCATGAAATTATCAAAATACATTATAATAGTAGACATGTGTCCTTTGGGCTTATGTCTAAACACAATGAACTTTCTTAAAGATGGTTAAAATTTCTATAGATGGATAATATATGATGTAGAAATATGCATCATCCTTGGGCGACACTGGTGACAATAAAGGACTGCTTTGATGAGAGGGGGGTGTAGAACTTGATCGAATAAATTTCAATAAGTGCTCTCGCTTGAAGACATTGATAAATGTGCAATCCCAGGGGTCTTCAACTAGAAAGTAAAAATGGAAATATCACAATGTATGACCCATCATGATGTGTTAAGAAGCTAACGTCGAACATTAATGTGGGAAATGAAATCAAAGGGAAATGTTGAACCTCTTTGTCCCATTTAGGGTTCAACATTAAAAATGAGAATGAGAATCGATACAACATCATTCTTGGAAAAAATGAGCTGGTTTTGAATAGAATGAAGGAATGTCTGCAAAGGATGGGAGGTCCCTTGAAATCAACTAAGGATAGACTATGTACTAAACTATATTGGGGAAGGATTTTGATAATTATGGACATGGTGGCTAGTGAAAATGAGACTCAAGGCTTACCCAGGGTAGAACATAAATGATGTTTGACAATGGCGATAGCTAAAAACCAACTAGACGTAAGATGATCTAAAGTCAGGGGGATGACCATATATGCTAAGTATATATGAAACCAAAATTATCAATAAGTGGATACAAATGGATATATAGTTGATGAAGGAAACTCAGGGAATCATAGTGTTGGGTACTGAGATACATGAGGTGTTTCAAGACACTAGGATCTTTGCAGGCATGGGTGACTTAGTGAAAATTATTTGAACAAGTGTGATAAAGACTATAATCGAGTTTGAACAAGACTCCATCGGATGTGATGATATGAGTGTTGATTCTTAACTCATAAAATAATATGTTTTCAATTTTATTAACAAATAAAAGAATATGTAAAAAATGGATACATTATAGAAAAGGAGATGGGAGCTCCAAAAATGCGACCAAACTGCTCATCCATATGTGGCGAGAGTAGTGCAAGAAAATGGGGTGGGACCCCCTTTGTTGGGTCTCCTTGGGGGTTGAATGAATGATGGATTGGAATGTAGATGGTTTACTAATCTTGGGGGAGATGAGAGACCCACGAAAATACAGTAAAGCATTCAACATAACCAACCATAAAAATGTGAATTGTTGGGAGTCTGAGGATAATGGGACAACATTAAAAGGAGAAAGAGATAAAAGACTCATTCTATGAGACACAAACTATTTGGACTCCTGATGTATGGGAAAGAGAAGCATGGATTCCAATAATGCACGGGGTGCTAAAACCGAGGAAACCCATAAGATTTTAGTGCTACCGGCCAACCTAAGCTTCATGCATGTGGAACTAGATGAAGTTGTATGCTAGGATGAAAACAAAGAACGCTAGAGGAATATTCAGATGGGAAACACTCAGGGATAATTGCAAGGATGGAAATTTATCTCAAAATATAAAAACCTTGGTGAATCTTACTAGTTCTTAATATTCAAACTATAAAATGTTTGGCCATATTTTTGTAAAAATATTCAAATTTCTAAGGATTTTATATAGTTTCTATAAAATTTGGGCTAATATTGAGGTAAAATAATTTTATTCAACAGAATTTGGGTGAATCATTTTTAGAAAGAGTAGAAACTAGTGAATCTTATTTTGGAAAAAAAACATGTAAAATTAGCCCATGGGTGAAATTTAGCCCCTAAAATTTTCCCTAGAAACAATAGAGAATGAAAAAAATGTAGAGGGGGTATCTGCATGTTAGTTGGAAGAAGAATACCTAAAGGGATGGGGTGAAGGGATGTATTGCATGCACCAAAGAGAAAATATAACCTCGTAGAAAATATCTTCACACATGAAACAAGATACATGGAGTGAAACTACTCATGATAAGAAATCCAATGGTACAAACAACGTAAATGACATAGCTAGTGAGATTACATACCTATTTGTTGAACTTTGGTGGGGAAACTTGATCTATAAATTGTCTTGGATATTCCAATGGAACAATTCATCACAACATATCTAATCAATAAAACTGAAATCTACTCTATGAATGTTAAATTCCTTTAGATTCTAGAATCTTTAGCTACTGATTTTCTACTTCTGCATGAAATAGATAAAATGTGAAAAATCAAGAACAATAAAGGGTGAGTGCAAGAACTTGGTGGCCAAAAAAGTGGCAATGGAATGATTAAGAGTGCACACTCACAAGAACATGTGCACATTCTTAGGAATGTGCACGTGTTCCTATGCATATAGGTTCAGATATGGTCGAACCTCCATGTACATTGCCACATAGGTTTGGTGGAAAAACCACATGTGTCGTCTTAAGAATGCATGCGCGGTTTTAATACCACACACACGTTCTTAATACTGTGCATGCACTCTTAATACCACACACACGCTCTTACTGATATAAATAAGGGCCCGAGCCTCATTTGTGCCAAATCACGCTCACGCTTCTCTCATTGGGAAAAGATAGTGGAGATAGAGAAGAGGAAGAAAGGGAGGAAGGGGAACCATGTCCAGGTATGTTAGATTTTTCTTAATTTCAATCCTATTTAGTCATTCCAATTTAGTAATTTTCTCCCAATAATCTAAATTTAGAAGAAAAAAAATCTAATTTTTTATTTTAAATAAAAAAATGAACCTAATTTACATGCCATGGATAGCCATGTCAGTCCATGTGTCAAGTCATGGGAATATCCACATGTCATCCCATGATTGGTAGAAGGGACCAGATGTGAGACCTTGTTAATTTTAAGTCTGGGGATAGGTGTCTTAATCCTAGCCATCAGATACATAGGTCGAGAGATATGGACCATCAGTGCTCAACACATCATTGTCATGGCATAAAAGGTTGGTGAAGTCAAAGTGTGATGGCCCAAGAGAGCCGAAGACAATGGGATAAATCCAATAAGGAATTGGAACCATCAATTCTCTCAGAGGTGATCTTCGTGGAATCTAGGTCATTGACATGTTCTTAATATTATTGATGAAAGGGAATTCGGGGAACTAGAGGTAGGGATTTGTGTATAGAGTCATCGATGATGAAGGAGGTTCGAAGGAAAGACAAAAGACATTGATCGGGGAGTAGGAAATATTAAATCTCAGTCATCGATCTATCGTGGTCCCACTTGTTCACTGAGGAAAAAGGTTAAAGGGATGAGCATTAATCAATGTACAATTTTGAGGTGCAAACTTGATTTGGGTCATTGGATGTCAAGGGATGAGATCTGTTAGATATGGAGGATGTTAGATCTCGGTTGTTCATCGGAGGATTCTGAGGCATGGTCCCTTGGCATGGATAGGGACAAGTTTCTATGACAATGAGGTGTTGGGGTTAAATGACACTTGTTTATCGGTAGGCCGATGAGAATGAATCGTAGTCGTGGATTCTTTAGTATGCATTTGTAGTTAGGAAATACGACGGTCGCGATATGTTCTCGACATAGAGTGATCTGATTATTCATATTCTCCTCGATCTTAATGGTCATTGATCCATGGATTAACACCCGATTGGTCCATGATCTCTATTTAAAGAGCATGGAGGGTCATTTTCCGATGATCGATTGTGAGAAATTCTCTTGTAAAATCTCTCTGTAATATTTTTCTTTTTCATTAATAAACTGCTCCAAGTGGTCGTGTTGGTTGGGGTCGTGGTTGTTTCCTCGTATGGGTTTTACCATGTAAAAACATATGTGTGTTGATATTTGATCTGGTTGTGTGATTGGTTACTGAAGGTGTTCATTCTTTGTTGGAATACCTGTGTTTTCAAACATGGTATCAGAGCATGTTTGAAGACCCGCTCCTATTGTAGATCGATATCGTGAAGCTGAGTTTCCTCATCTCCATTTTATTTCATTTCCATACATTTCTGGCTGAGAGGATTGTTCCATTGCATCCAGAGCACTCGCTTCAGTCAAGAACATTTTTCGTTTCACTAGAAAAGGTTTATGTTTTCCCAAGATACGACCATTTCAGTCAGATCTAGAGGTATAAAGCTTGAATACACATTTTTTAAATTTTTGCAAAGTATTATTTTGTTTTTATTTCAGTTTTATATTATTTATTTCTGGGTTGCTACTCTTTTAGATCTGTGTATTCTATTTTCCCTGCTCCCTGTGTGATCTCGGCAAATCAGAAACAGATAGGAAAAGGTGCATCTTCTGGGTAAGCTAACCGAGATGTAACCCTTGTTGTTATCAAGAAGCGAAATTTTTTTCTTGTGTGAAAAGAGTTTTTTTGAGCATGCTCTCCAAGGCCGTATTCCACAAAAACAACAACAACAACCCCGATTCTCTTTCTAAACAACACAATATGTTTTGCTATACCATTTGGTTAAAAGTTGCCTTATTAAGTAAGAGGTCTTGAGTTCAAGTCTCTCTTTTGTTACTTTTTTTGAAAAAGTTCATGCTAAATTTGTAAAGTGTATTTCACTACAAGTATAAAAGTGAATCACTATAAGTATCTTTAATATTTTATTTTAGAGTTATTTATTTTGCATGCAACTTTTTTTTATAAAGTAACTTCATTGTAAAAGTGATCCCCACTTCTCTTTATAAAAGTGGGTCACTTCATAAAGCAACTTACACCACCACGTGGTCCTTTGGTTATTGTTTATGCCTTTATTTTAAAAGGGCATAACTCTCACATCCAAAGTCCGTTTTCAGTGTCGGTTTTTTTTAAATGCCTAATTTTTTTAGATATTTCCATCCAAATCATCAGTTTCAATTTTTAAATCCACATTATCTGCATATTTAATGTGGCTTCTACAATCTCTTGCTTACCGTCACCAACTACTTCCAATGGAAATGTCATATGCAGGATTTATTAAGAAGTAAAGGCTTGTACCAGATTACCTTGGGAAAGGAAACAACACCCACTGATGTTGATAAGAAATTCAAATGGGATAATAGGAATGACAAAGTCCATGGATTAATCAGAATGTCCATCTCTCTCGATTTAAGGTTCCACCTTCAATCAATTGATCAACCCAAATAAGCTTGGGACAAAATTGAATATGTGTTTGGTAAACACAATATTATTCAAGCACAACAGTTAGAAATTCAAGTACTGACTTTAAGTCCAAATGATTTTTCTTGCATTGAAGACTATCTATCTTAGTTTAAAACACTCAGAAATTTATGTGAAGAATGTAAGATAAAGATAGAAGAAGATCATTGCATCTATCTTATTCTTTCTAAGCTAGGTAGTACATATTCTGTGTTTGTATCTACTTGTTATTCCATGCAAGAGGCTCTAGGCACAACTTATAAAAAACCCAGTATTGAGAACTTTTGTGATTCTTTGATTAGAGAGCAAGATAAGCTTGTACAACTTGGAGTGATAAGCACTGTAGGTACCTCCAACAAAGCCTTAGTCATCCATCATAAATATAAAATCAAGAATCCCAAGAAGCAACATCCTCTCCACAACAACAAGCAATATAACGGTCCCAAACCCACTCAGACAGCTTCCGCTCCTAATGGTTACAAAGGAGAAAAATATAAAAGTAAGAAGAGTGACAAACATTGCAACTTTTGTGATAAATATGGTCATGATGAGTCCAAATGTTTCAAGAATATGGCATCTTTAGAAGAAGCGATGAAGAAGCACAACATCAGTATTGATTTTACTTCTTCTTCTTCTTTTCATGGACATGCATTTTCTGCTTTTGGTTTCTCCTTCAATACAACTTCTACTTATTCTTTTGATGAGTGGCTAATTGATTCTAGAGCATCTTATCATATGGCTAAGGCTAGAGACATATTTTCTTCTCTAAATGAATGTAACGCCAAAAAAATATTTGTTGGTTATGATAGATCTCTTAGTGTTGAAGGATCTGGAATAGTTCAAGTAGAAAACAATCATTTCAATGATGTATTATGTGTTCCAGGTCTTTCTTGTAACCTTCTATCAGTATACCAAATCACTCATTCAGGTGAAGGTAAAACCATAGAGTTTTCACCTCACCAACTTGTAATCAAGGATCTAAAACATCCTAAGCATGTTCTTGCAACTGGAATTGTTGATGATGTTACTAGGTTAAAAACAAGTTTAACAACTTTGGGTCATCATCTTTTTCATGACTTGAGAAAACTTTGGCATGAGCAGATTGGTCATCTAAACTATCTCTCATTGCAACAACTATGTAGTCAACAGATGGTAACTGGTCTTCCTCTTTTTTTATGCAGAGATGGTGTTTGTGCCGGTTGTGTTCTTGGAAAAAATCATCGGGACAATTTTGACAAACATGCCTCTTGGCACGCCTCGGGCCCTTTGCAACTTGTTCACAATGATTTGTGTGGTCTACTTTATTCTCCTTCTATTTCTAGGTGAAAGTATTTCTTAACTTTCATTGATGACTTTTCCAGATGTACTTGGGTTTACTTAAAACTTAAGAGTGAAGTTTTTGACAATTTTTTGGCCTACAAGGCCCTTGTAGAAAAGCAATATTGACATCAAATTCAAAAGTTAAGAACAAATAATGGGAGCGAATATGTGAACAATAATTTTACAAGTTACTGCACTACACAGGGCATCCAAATGAAACACATTGTTCCATATACACCACAACAAAATGGTGTTGCTGAGAGAAAGAACTGCACATTAAAAGAAATGGCAAATTGTATGATCCAATCTAAGGGATTAATTCTAAAGTATTGGGCAGAAGAAATCAACTGTGAAAATTACATAGTAAATCACACTCCCAGAAAGGATCTTAAAAATATAACACTAGAAGAATCTTGGACTAAAATTAAACTAGATGTAAGTCACTTCCATGGATTTGGCAGTATAGCATTGGCTCACATTCCTGATGAGAAAAGGAAAGCATTGCAAACTAAAAGTGAGAAGTGTACATTTGTTGGTTATTCTAAAGATGTCAAAGGTTATAGACTTATTCAACCACATTGTAATGAAATAATTATTAGAAGAGATGTTAAATTTGATGAAAATCTCTTGGCGTGAGAGCCTAATTCGACGATTGTGCCTTCTTCAGTCTACAAGCCATCTTTGGAGTTTGTTCCTTCTTCTATTCCTATTCTGGTTTCTTCTTTAGATGATGACAGTGAGGATGAAAATCCACCTCCACCTGCTCACCTTCCTCCAGATGAGTCCTTTGAACTTGAACCAACACCATCTCCATAGCTTCCTAGATGGGTCTTTTCAACATGAGAAGCAGTTGGTGATATTGTCGGTGATCCTTCAGATCAACATCAAACATGTTCACAGTTCTAGTGAGCCTCTTCTCTTTTAGCTCAAGTTTTAGAGACTCGTGATCCAAAGACATTTACAGAAGCTTCAGGTCATCCAAATTGGGATACAACAATGAATGAAGAGTATCGTTATTTAATGGCCAACGATACTTGGGATCTTGTACCTCTTCCAAAAGGAATAAATATTAGTTGTTTTTTACCTTGTTTTACCTTAATTGTTATTTCGACAAAAAATATTTGAAAAAAAAAATCGGTAAAAGTGATGTCTTGGTACGAGTGGGGGTAAGGGTAAAATAACTTTTCTTTCTCTTTTCCACATGTCCATAGAGTTTTTAGAGATAGAAACATTTATAAAAAAGAAATAGAGATATCTATTACCTCTATTTTATTATAGAGGCAATAATTTGTAAAAGGAATCACACTCCTTCATATACATCAGGGGTCCATTGATGAAAAGGGACTAGAGAAAGTTCAGATCAAATTCCTATAGTTATGGATATAAGTGCAATCAAAATTCTTGGAGAGTTATACATTTGTGTATCTATGAGACCATTTACTATTTCTTGAAGCTCAATCTTTCCCCTGGATAGACCATATAGCCAAGAAATACCATAGACCAGAATGGAAGAAAATCAAATGAAACTCTTTCAAATTATCTCAGGGTATAATTGAAAATGAAATTTTCACTTTGTACATGTCAGATCATAAATTAGTAATTTCATTCTATCTCCGAAAGAGTAGAAACAATTTCTAACTTCCAATTTTCAGAATAGGATATTGACATAATCCTCATGAATAGGATTGACTATTCCTCCATACTCTATCTCCTTATTTCTTAAGGAAGCTTTCCCAAGAGGTCTTAGTTGATCTATCTATGATTTATGTTCTTTTCTTCTTCTTTTTCCTCTTTTGTTCTGATAAACATATTGATCAATCCCGATCTGAATGGGAATAAATTTCTAATTTATCAGGATATTTAAATCCACTATATAGATAGGTAAATCTCGATCATGTTTATGAATTAACGGAAATGTGCAAAATTTCTATTGTCTTCTTCCATTCTATGAGTCTCTTCCTTTTTATGTATAGCATTGTCATTCCCTCTGGCAACATCCATTAATTCGTGACTCAATTTGAAATTCATATTTTGACCTAGATGTTTTCGAGATGCCCCTAATAACCAACGACTGGAAAGTACTTTTCCTTGTGTAGATCTTATCTCAATGGGAACTTGATAAGTTGATCCACCCACATGTCTTTCTTTGACTGTTACATTGGGAGTTACTCTATGTATTTCTTGGTATAGAACTGATAGTGGATTTTTCTCCATCTTTTGTTGAATATTTTTGATGGCTCGATAAAGAATTCGATAAGCCAATGATTTTTTCCCATTTTTAAGAATACGGTTAACCACCATGTTAACTAATTGATTATGATAAATAGGATCAGATTATTTTTTATTATTTTTTTGCAGTACTTCATCATGACATGAGTGTGAAAAAGGTTCAAGAATCTAATTCATAAAGGCTGAAAATCATTTATTTTGGATTTTGACTCCATATTGTAGAGTGGATCTCTAAAGGTATGAAAGATATTCCTCCAAACCATACATACAACTTTCATCAAATACATCTTTCCACATGATTCTATATGCATAGATGAGATATATTCTTTATGCATATAATTTTGTTTACTCGCTCTCGATTAAGTATCATCTCCCTTTATTTCTTTTGCTATGATTGGAAATTCTGTATTTTACATATCTATACCATCAAGTCCTTAGGTTTACAAAATAGTGTATTAAAAAAGGGTTTAAAAGCATTTCTATTTGACTCGAACCCGTTCTAAAAAGGTCAAGGTATTTTTTATTTTTTGTTGAAACAATCAGGGAAAACTTCAAAAATGATTTCGATATTGAACCTTGGACATATAATAGTTCCAAATCTCCTGAAAAAGAAGATCATTTGTTTTATGGTAGCCTTCTCTAGTCCCCTTACAAAACGTTTGTTAATAGGTTATCCATATACTTCAAATGTTCCTAGCAATTCACATGGCATCATCATGAAATGATACAAGTCTTAGATAAATAAGAATATACAATGCACTAGAACAACCTTGTTGATGATCTTTTACTTCGGCAGCATCTAGGGTTCCTCGAACAATGTGAGATCTCACACCAGGTAAAATTTTAACCCTTCCTCCTCTTACTAATACTATAAAATGTTCTTGTAAATTATGATCAATACTAGGTATATAAGCAGTGATTTCAAATCCAGAAGTTAATCGTACTCTAGAAACTTTACGTAAGGAAGATTTTGGTTTTTTGGTGGTGATAGTGGAAAAGTTGACAGATAAGTTGTCTTCACTATCACTCTACAAAATCGTACATGAGATTTGCACCTCATATGACTTCTCGTTCAATTTTTTTGAAGTAGGATAGATTGGATTATTTTCATTGTTCAAGAATCTTCATATTCCCTTCCTTCATGAATTATGTCTCAAAGAGTCATTGGAACCAATTTCGTCAAACACGTTTTCATGTTCTAACAAAAAACTACTAAATCATATTTTTTTTTGGTCTAAAAGATTATGCAAAATCTTCGGGATTTCCTCTTCCTTCTCTATTCCCATCCTATAAGTACAGCGTCTGAAGAAATACTCTTTTGTATGAATCAACATTATCAAAATGCTAATTCCTTCTTGATATCTCGATATATCATTCCTCCAAATACAAATTGGATTCGAAATTGATGGGTTAATGTGAGCTTATCCATGTATGATGGCTCTGCGCGAGAGGAACTCAACGCGGCTAGGGTCTAAACCCTAGCCGCACGCACTGTTGCAGGGGCGAGGAAATCCGCGGGCAGTCGACCAGGGGTTTGCAGGGGCGAGGCTAGGCGACGGGAGGCACACAGAGACGCGATTTCCTAAGTGGCCCGAGTGCGCCAGCGACCCTGCACGCGTTTTCGCGGCGACTTGGTGCCAAGAAGAGCGGCCATGGCCTCAGATTCGAATGCCAAGAAAGGAAATGACTGGGTGGAAGCTTTCAAGGAGCTAGTTCGCTCGGCAAGACCCAAAACCGAGCCTCCTTCCTCGTCTAAGTTTGTCAAAAAGATGGAGGAGATCCCTTCGCTAGAGCTACCTCCAGAGGAGCCTTGCAATCTAGCCCTCCTATTTGCAGAAACGGCCCTCATCGGAAAGTTTACGGGATTATGGCCTAGCCCCAAATCGGTGGAGGCATGGATGGATGATCGATGGAAGTCGCTGATACAAGGAAAAGTTTCTTTGTTCGCAGTAGGCAGGGGTTTTTTTGTCTTTG
>JZKD02S1672783.1:19158-51494 GCA_000966675.3 Picea glauca
ATTTAGGAGTTAGTTAAGATATACTTGATATAATGTGCGTTAAGTAAAAGTGTGTTTCTTTAGTATGCATTTGTAGTTAGGAAATATGACGGTCACGATATGTTCCTGACATAGAGTGATCTAACGGTTCATATTCTCCTCAATCTTAACGACCATTGATCTATGGCTTGGCACCCGATTGTTCCATGATCTCTATTTAAATATCATGGAGGGTCATTTTTCGATGATAGATTGTGAGAAACTCTCTTGTAAAATCTCTCTGTAATATTTTTCTTTTGCATTAATAAACTGCTCCAAGTGGTTGCGTTGGTTGGGGTCCTGGATGTTTCCCCGTAGGGGTTTTACCACGTCAAAACATCGATATGTTGATATTTGAGCTAGTTGTGTGAGTGGTTACTGAAGGTGTTCATCCTCTGTTGGAATACCTGTGTTGTTGAACATTTCCGACTTAAAAAAAAAATAGTATCTGCATAAGCTCCTTGAGAGGAAGGATTGCAGATTGAAATTTTGTTTTGTTATTTCCTACAATAGAAAATTTGCATGTTGATTTGTAGTAGAAGAAGAATAATGTTGCTTTGCTGGAATGATAACTACTCCTATAGGAGTGGGGATATGATGACAAGTATTAAGGGTAAGATTGAATGTGAATGGTTAAAATGGCAGCATCCTATTAAGGGTTGCTTAAGTTCAAAGAATGAATGAACTAGTGATTGCAATGCTACCTCTAAGCATGGCTAGTTGGGGCCTATGGAATTTATTATGGTTGTTTATATCTGGGATAAAACTCTCATCGAAAACCCCTTATGGTTAAGGAATTTAGTATGGATTTATAGAAACCTTGGCATTGTCAGTTACTTCTTAAATAGAAGACTAAAACAAGTATGTGAAAGTCCTCATGTTTAGAGGATTGATTGGAACTTGTAATTTCATTTTACTTGACCTATAATGAATGAATATTATTGCTAGAATAATCTAGATAGGTGTTACACATTATTTTGGTCACTCTGGTGATGTCTCTACAATTATGTGTTCAGGCTCTCATAAGGACCTTTTGCCTGAGAAAATTGACTGTTGTCTTCTTCTACAAAACATATTTTTAAGATGAGTTCACAGGCTACATGTATTGTAGGGTGCGAGAAACCCTAATTCTCGCATGAAACCCTATACTTGGAGTGTGATATGTTCGCAGTATTCTCTATAGGTAGGGTGTGAACCTATTTCAAAGCTTAAAAGGAAGAGGAAGTTACAAAGGTTCTAGAAGAGGATCTTCTAGAAAATGAGTTGGAATTCGCATGGCTGGAATCCTATTGAATTCTCAGATTTAGTTGGATCATCCTCATCCCTTTAACCATCTCTCTTTCTCCTATATAATGAAAGGTTTCTCAAGGAAGAGGTTAAGAAACATTGAATAGAGAATTGATGAAAGAATATATTCAGAATTGTGTGAGGAATCCTGTTTGAATTGATGCTTGAGGCCTCCATTTGTCCATGAAGCCATAGTGGATCTTCTTCATGCAAGTTTGGAGAAATAGTGTGTGTTAGAACAAAGGACCACCAAAAGGAAGCTTGTGACATCAAGGCGATCTGGTTGTATCTTCTAATTTCATTTAATATAATACAGTGGCATGTCCCTTTCCCATAAAATCACTCTTATTTTATTGCATAATTCCTTGATCATATGCATAGGTTGTCATTGAATATACTTTACTATCTTCACTTTGGTTGGTTTGTGTTGTCTTGGATTTGATCTCACAAGAGCACCGGAGCGAAGTAGGAACAACAAAGACCTAAGGAAGAGATATAAAGGTATGTCACTCGTTCCTCCTTTGGTATTAAATTCGATGATAGTTGCTTAGGGAAAGCGTCATGTCTTGTCTTGTTTTGTTCTAGATCCAGGTGGATCTAGGGAGATCTGTTAGTGTCTGCATATACCGATTTATCCTATAACAAAATTGGCAACTACACTGGGGATACAACTCATTTTGTGGTTTTTTGTTGGCCATTTTCTCTTAGCCTACTTTTTTCATTGCCAATTAGTCTCTGAGTCTGTAGGAGACCCATATAGACTCTCTGGACCTAGAAGTTCACTCAAAAGTTTTTTCCTTTTTCCAATTTTTTCTTGATTACAAACCTTCTCACACTGTACCTCTCTATGGCCTACGAGAATCATTGATGTTCGCACCCTACTATTCAGTTTAGTGCGACCTTCTCACACCTTACCTGTATCCAGACTACAAGAATCCCTAATTCTCGCACTGTACTCCACTACCAGGCTGCGAACTCATTTGTAAAAGTTTTGGATTAGGTCTTCTTGTCTTTTTGATGCCCAGATTTGTTTGTTTACCCGGGAAGAACTTCTTTTGCCAGTGTTTAACTGTTTCTTGACTTCAAATCTTGCGGTTGATCGGTTTTCGGAGATCAAAAACTCTTCTTAATCATTTTTCCCAGTTTCTTACTTCTTGACCTTTTATTAACAAGGGTATAATCTCTGATTCTTAGATCTGAGTGCTTGTTTGGTAGAAAAGTCTTTGATTGGATTAAAAGTTGGGATTAATTGTCCTTTTAGATTGCTTGCTGCTTGGAAAATTCTTTGTTCATGTGCATTTGAAGAGACTTTTTCTTGTCAATTTATTATTTTTATCTTCATTGAAAGATTGACTTGGGTGTTTGTTGAGTATTTTATTTTCATTGGTTTCTTACTTTTTATTAGTTCCATCCCTATTTTTTGGTTTCTAAACAAAAAAAAATTGAAGACTTTTTCTTTTAAGTAATCATTTATTCAGAAAATACTGGCATTAAAAATATTGAAAGAGTAGTGAATTTACATTGTCAATGATTGTTTGGTACTACATTTCAAAAGAGATCGTACATCATAGTTTTCATTGTTCCAGAAAACTCCTCTTTCCCTATTGTAGATAGAATTTGTCGAAGGAAAGTTTGTATCATTCATTTCTATTTACGCATTGTTTGGTCAAAGTCTTACACAACATTGGTTTCATTTCCGCCTCCCTTTTGCGTAAAAACAACCTTTAATAATATTGCACAACTTTAAAATTCAACTAGTAACATGTTCTAGGGCTCTTTCGCACCAACATTAGCTAGGCTAGAGCTTTGGAATAGGTAGTGAGACACACTCTCCAAAGCACAAAACACACAATAGTATCTTGTGATAGGGAGTGTCAAATTCCATTTGCAACATTTTGTCCTAGAAAGCCCTTCTCACACAAGGGTCAAACCTGAGGTCGCATTGAGATTGACAGAGTTACTCACCCTGCTTTGTTGATCTCAGTGTAGAGATTGCACGTATTATGGGGGTTGCTTGAAGATATACCGACAATGATGAGTGGAAGCCTCTCGAGTTGATTTCGTGCTAGATACCCTACCCTTGCATGTGGATTGGACTGTCGACTGTTCCCCCAGGCATCATTTTTGTTTGTGGTAACATTAGTAGCCTATCTTATTAGCTTCTTACACAAGGTGACTGTGGAGGGGTAAGTCTTCATAGTACCTGGAATCGACGTTGGCCAGACTCACTCGGGCTCCTTGGAGGGTATACCCATGATTATGTGTGGGAGCTTACACCAGGGTGTAAGTCTGTTAAGCAGGTCTTCAATGTAACTTTTCCACCCTAGTCCAACCCCTTCTTGTTTCGACGTCGTGATGTTGGATTTCATCACCAACTAGTGACTTCAGAATAGGAAGGTCTTGTTTGATTGGTTTTTGATTCCTAGATTTTACTAGTGTGTGTTGTTTGTTCCCATAAGATTGGCCGTAGAATTTATTTCGTGAGATTTTAGCTCGATCACCATTGACCCTCCATGTCGCTCACGTAGAATGCAAGGACTACCCTCAGAAGATCTAGAAGGTTCTCAACCCTTTCCTACCAACTCATCGGAGGGCTCTCCTCAACAGAGTGAAGTCCAAGACGTTGCCACTCCGTGAGTGGAAGGAACTGACCCTTTAGACCAATTTTGAATTACAGATTCCCTAGAGGGCTTGCAACTTCCTCCCGACTCTGTGAGACGTATTGTTAGAGTGAATTCATCTGGAGATATCGTTGTTGAGTCTTCTGGATTACCAACCAAACCTTTCATAGGCCCTGAAGGTCAGGATCCTTTTTGGACTACTGGCATTTTTAGATGAGATATCTCTGGCTCAAGATCAAGCGTTGATATCACTGTCACACCTGAGCCTCCTGAAACATCTGATCCAGATGTGATACCTTTTACTACTACCTATTATTTCCCTGGTTCAGGCGCTCAGCCAACTGACCATATCTTGACTATCCCCCTTCAAATGGCCCATTATACAATGGTCCTAGATACTATGAATCTTCACACTAGGAATACGGTGGCTAGCCGAGCCCCCATTGGCACACCGCTATCACCCAGACTCACCCCGACGCTTCCCCCAGGATATCATGCATTGAATGCTTCTATTCGTTTTCCTACAAAAATCCATTCTAGGACTCCGGGCCTTCTGGGCACCATCTTATTCCTGGTTTTATTCCGACACTTCCTTGACCCCCTTCCATAGGGTCTCTTCCATCCCCTATCGGAGGAACTGACCCTAGTGGCACCACCCAGTCTTTCACACCTAATTACCATATTCATATTCACGGACAATTTCACCCTGTAGGCCAAACGCAAATCCCAATTGGGATGCAACCTACGATTGGAGGGCAACCCCCACCTACCCCACCCTCTGGACAAAATATACCTCCAGCCTTGTCCCAGTATTGGAACTATCTTATCCAAAATAATCCTCAATCGACTGGGGGGAAACAACCTCAAGCTAGCTCTTTCATACCCCCTAGTACGGGAAAACCATATCTAGGTCTGTCCAATTCCATTTGGGGTTTGAATGCTAGACCCAACGTCGTTGTTCAAGGGAACCACCCTAACCAATACAACCCTATAAATTACATGCCTCCACACCAACAATCGAATCTTCTCGAATCTTCGCATTATATGCAAACTACTTACAGTCCTACTGGCATACCTATGGGACTTCCTCCCGAAAGTCACCAGTACCCCCACATGAATAGACAGTTACCTTTATTAGCCACCCTAGACCTCCCTGATATGTCTAGAATTTTAAACGATCCTATCCGTCACTGTCCTCAATGGTCCGTGATACCGGCCAAACTACCTTCTAACATTCCTAAGTTCGATGGTAAACCAGAAGAGGACCCGAACAATCATGTAATGACTTTCCACCTTTGGTGTTCATCCAACTCTTTGATGGATGACTCTATTCATTTACGTCTTTTTCAGCGAACTCTCACGGGTTCCACCGCGAAGTGGTATATAGAATTACCATGAGGTTTCTTCGCTGACTTTAACAGCTTTTCCATGGATTTCTTCACCCACTACCAGTTACCGATCCGATACGAAATAGGAACTGAAATTTTGAGTTCTTTCAAACAAACCAAAGCCAATCATATCTCTGAGCACATCCATGAGTGGCGACGGCGACGACGTCTCATCAAAATTGAGCTTCCTCATCAGTTACTGGCAGAGTGGTTCACAAAATCATTCATGAATGATATCACTCATGACATCACCATGGGTGGAGTTGGCACAGAAGAACATGCGATCATTCGTGCTCAATACCTTGACCTCGTTTACTCACAAACGAGTACTCTTTACGATTTTCTCCCTGATGCACCTTGTCCTTCTACTACTACTACTTCAACTACTCCTGTTGCTTCTCATGTGGTTGATGGTGTGATTGTAACTTTCCACACCCAACCCCACTCTGCACAAGCATCTACCACCAACCCCAAGTTTATTTCTTCTAATGTTCAACATGATCCGTCTCCTACTCCTCCCATCGGTAAAACTTCTGAGGTGAACTTTGTTCAATCTACCCCTGCCACAAAGAATAAATCCAAAAAAGGGAAGGGTAAGAATAAGGAGGATAAAAATAATCCGCAATCTGAGAAGACCAAAACACAACCTGTTGATGATAAGGATAAGTGAAAACCCTGATGCCCTTGTCTTATCTATGCTGATGATCACTACACTAGTG
Source organism: Picea glauca (assembly GCA_000966675.3). NCBI lineage: Eukaryota > Viridiplantae > Streptophyta > Pinopsida > Pinales > Pinaceae > Picea > Picea glauca. The sequence continues at coordinate 25,192 of JZKD02S1672783.1, forward strand.
ATTGTCTGAGACAATCCGAGGTTACTAAGTTCCTTCAAGGGACCCCGAAACCACCTATGCCAGTCGTGTTTTCACAACCCTTTACTTCTCAACAACAGGCCCAAGTGGTCATTCACGACCAACCCTCCCCCTCCACTACATCCTATGTATTAATGTGTATAGGTAATTCAAACAAGAATGACATCGCACTTACCACTCGAGCCAAATATTATTCTTCCTCCAAAGAGAAGGTTGATGAAATACCTCCTCCCTTGGTCCAACCATCTCCATTGGCTCCACCTACCAATGGTCCTCTTCATCTCAAATGACCGAGCCTAGACACAGTTCTTCACCCTCCCCTGAAGGGTGTTGTTCGAAAGTTTGCTTTCAATCCTCATGTGTGTGCTGCCCAGAACTATAGTATTGTAGAAGATCTAGCCTAAGCACCATCCATGATGTCAGCCCTTGAAGTCCTTCAGAGTTGTCCCACACAATGAAAGGCTCTCTTGAAATCTATTGGTGGAATCGACCCTATGGATACAAATTTAATAATTTTTGACTTGGAAGATCACATTCCAAGGTTACCCCCTCAACTCACATTTCAAATACAAGTTATTGTCTTTGACAAGAACATTTGTAGAACAGTTATTGATGACGGTTCCTCGACGTGTTTCATGTCTATTGCCTGCTAGAAATTCATCGGATCTCCTCCCTTAATCGAATCAAACAACACACTCAAAGCCTTCAATGGCTCTAGGTTTAAGCCTTACGGTGTCCTCCCTTCATTGCCTACTATGTTAGAAGGAAAAATGGTCAACGTTGAAGTTGAGGTCTTTTATGCTCCTCTCGATTACAACCTTCTATCTGGCCGTAGTTGGATTGATTCCATGCGTGCAGTTGTGTCCACTCTTTTTCGTGTCGAACATTTCCCACATCAGGGAAAAGTAATTACGGTGGTCCAATTGGCCTTGTTTAACTCTGATAAACGTACCAACAACGTACATTTCATTGCGAAAACACCCCCTAGGTATGAGAATGTCAATGTGGGTGTTCTTAAAGATTCCTCATTGATGGGTACTTTCCCCATTCCATCACCTGCTATTCCACATCCATCTGTCACCTCGATCAACATGATTTCCACCTCTGTTCGAGAAAGACCTGTGTCTTCTGACCCGTGGATAGTACCCAACCCCGATGATCATCTTCGCTATGGCGACCAAATGCCTTTAAGTCCGGTCAAATCCGCTTATCAAGCCATTCAATCGGCAACCCCTTCTACCCTCTCTCTTGGTGATATATCTCCAGATCCTTTCTGTGTGATTTTTCCTACATATGAGATGATTATGTCTGTTATGTCCATGGAAGATACCCCTTGGGACGATGGACATCATCGTTCCATTCTCTTCCTGGAACAACACACCATTGAGAGTTACAAACGAATCTCGACTCTGTTGACCGTTGTCGTCATTTCTACCATTGTTGACTCTACACACGATATGTTCTATGAAGGGAACTTAAGTAATATCTCACCCACCATCCCCCTAGGCATATCCATTAAAACTGGAGTTGTCAAAAATGTGCATATCGAAGCTTCATACTCCAATGACCAAGTTGTCACCTACAAGTCTCTTTTTCAAGAATTTCATGACGTCTTCGCATGGAGCTATGAAGAAATGTTGGGTATTGACCCCGACATTGTTGTACACAATATTAAGACATAGTCAGGTGCTAAACCTTTCCAGCAATGACTTCTCCCGGTCCACCCACGTAAAGCAGCTGCTATCAAGATGGAAGTTGAGAAACTTCTTAAAGCTGGCTTTATTTACCCTGTGGCTCTAACTCACTGGGTTTCCAATCTTGTTTCAGTTAACAAGAAATAAGGTACGATCCACGTGTGCATTGATTATAGGGATATTAACAAATCTTGTCCTAAAGACAACTTTCCCACCCCCTTCATTGACCACATCGTCGACGATTGTGCCAGGAGAGAAATATTCTCCTTGATGGATGGTTTCTCTGGATATAATCAAATCAATATCATACCCACCGACCAACACAAGACCGCTTTTATTTTTCCTTTGGGAACTTTTTCCTACTGGAAAATACCCTTTGGTTTAAAGAATGTTGGCGCAACTTTTCAACGTGCTATGTCTTATGCCTTTAATGATATAAATCACATTGTCCAACCATATCTCGATGACCTACTAACTCATTCCATGCACCGTGTCGATCATCTAGCACATCTTTGAGCCATTTTCCTCCGATGTCGGTTTTACCGTATACACTTAAACCTGCACAAATGTGTTTTTTGTGCAGAATCTGGCCGACTTCTGGGCTTTATTGTTTCATGTCAAGGGATCTAGGTAGATCCTTTGAAGGTCGAGGTGATTCTTAATATCCCTCTTCCTTCCTCACTTCTCCAGCTACAAAGTTTGCAAGTGAAGGCAAAATTTCTACGTTGTTTCATCCCAAACTATGTTGAGTTAACCCTTGGATTTACTCGACTGCTCAAGAAAGGTTCTGAGTTTGTATGGGAGACCCCTGCCAACAAAGATTTTGAATATTTAAAACTGACTTTAACCCGTACCCCACTACTTTTCCCACCCGATTACAGTCATGATTATTTCTTATATATCATAGCCTCGAACTCTACCATTGCTATGGTTATAGTCCAAGAGGATGATTCTCATGATTCTCATGTCATTTATTATTTGAATTGAAGTCTCACAACTACCGAAACCAAATATTTACATGTTGAAAAACTGGCCTTGGCCGCCATCCAAGCTGTTCAACGTTTCCGGCACTATAACCTTTTACGCAAGACTACTGTGATTTCCAACTGCAACCCTATGTATCACATTCTTACATGCCAATTGCTAGGGGGAAAACAATCCAAATGGATTGTAATACTCCAATATTTTAACTTACAATTCGAACATGCTAAGTCCAAGAAATCCTTGGTGTTTCCTGAATTGATATGCAACCTTCCCTGTTCTGAGACAGAAAATGTAGCAGAGGATTCATTACCCGATGAATCCCTTTTTTTGATCAGTTCCGATGACCTTTGGTATGGGGATATCATTATATATCTTCAGACTCATAATTTTCGGCCTGATTTGTCTATCCCTAACTGCCATCGAATACGTTACCAAGCCCGTCAGTATATTATCCTCGGTGATACTCTGTATCATCATGGGATTGAATCCATTTTTTGACACTGCCTCACATTTGACGAAGCCGAGAAAGCCTTGAATGAATACCATTTTGGAGCATGTGGTGGTCACATGTCTGGGTATGCTACTGCCTAGAAGATCTTACGAGCTGGGTATTTTTGGCCTTCTTTATTCAATGATTTTATTATCGTTGTCCAAAAATGCCACGCTTGCCAAACCTACAACAACAAAATACGATCGCATCCTACTCCTCTACACCCTGTAGTCTCCATTGGACCCTTTGCGAAATGGTATATCGATTTCATGACATGTCACCCTCACTCGGCTGGGGGGCATGGATACATTATTGTAGCCGTATATTATTTTACGAAATGGGCCGAGGCAATGCCTACATTCGACAATACCAGAAAGATTGCAACACTATTCATATTCAATCACATCATTGCTCAGTTTGGTGTTCCTCAAGCTATCGTTACTGATCACGGTAGCCACTTTAGAAACTTCATGATGTCCGAAATCACTGAAAAGTTGGGTCTTCACCATGAAAACTCAACTCCCTATTACCCACAGGCCAATGGCTAGGTTGAAGCAATAAACAAAGTCCGCATGACCATGCTTTGACGAATGATAGGGATTCGCAAAATGAGTTGGCACATGATGTTGTTTTCAACATTGTGGTCTTACCGGATATCTGTCAAGTTTGCTACCGGGTTTACACCTTTCTAGTTAGTTTATGGCCTCAAATCCATCTTGTCGATTGAATGTGAGATACCATCTCTAAATATAGCCGCTGAACTTCTCCCAAACACTTCCTCTGAAGAAGAATGTCTATTGTATCTTATGCAACTAGACGAAACCCGTCGCGATGCCACCCTGGTTATAGAAACCTAGAAGAAACGCGTTAAAGCCCAATACAAAAAACATGTGAAGCCATGCATTTTCTCTGAAGGTGATCTAGTTCTCCTTTATGAGAACGATTGAGATTTGCTACGGGTCAAAAAATTTGAGGCTATGTGGTGAGGCCCTTATATCGTCAGACAAGTCTTGGAGAAAGGAGCCTACAAATTAGTGTACTACGATGGTATCCCTTTGAGTGAACCCAAAAAAGGGCTTTACTTAACGAAGTACTATGCTTAGATCATCTGTGCATGAGTTCTTGTATTTTATTGTATCATACTTTTGTGTGTTACTTTAGTGTGTTTTTTCCTTATTTGGTTTATACCCTCGACCGCTTACCCTGCGTTGTGCTTGGTTTCCAGATGTCGAAGTCTTCGCTACCCCACATTGGCTTCGCTGATGGTGCTAGTCATAGTATTCAGAACATTTCTTATGTTGCATGGGCAATTTATGCACCTACAAATGAACTTATCAGTCTATGAGGTGTTTTCCTCGGTCGTGCGACCAATAATATCGTAGAATATAGCACTGTCATCGAGTTGTTGAATAATGCTATTTCGCTTGGTATCCACCACCTGGTTATACGACTTGATTCACAGCTAGTAGTACTATAGTTAAGTAATGTCTATGTTATCCAGAGTCCTACTTTATTGCAGGTATATCTACGAATTCGCCTCTTGGAACATCTTTTTGATTATATCGAATATCAACACATTCCTAGATGTCTAAATACATTGACTGATGATTTAGCTAATTATTTGTTAGACATATATCTAAGACTTTTATAAAACCAATCACATATCACATGTATTATACAAAACAAAATAAGCCGGTAGAAGTCGTGCATATATATATATATATAACGATCAAAAGTTTTACAATTTTTTTTTTGTCCAGGACCAAAATATCAAAATATATGAAGCCCATGGCTTCTACAAATTAGCATCATGAATGATGCTCACGGTAACATACAACTGCTCGGGCTACCCTACTGAGAACTTAACTAAGAGACTCTGACACGCCCACAGTATGGCGTTGATAACACCTTGGGATCTCTCCAATAGCAATGTCTAGGACATCCACAATCAATCCCTCTAAGTTCTGTTTATCTGCCTCGTAGTCCTCAACATCCCATATTGCCACTGGAGCCACTTCTCCTCGTCTCTAAATGGTTGATGTTCCTGCAGGTCGATACAGTCTGACATCTGTGGTCAAAAGAAACTTTTGATTAGTCCTTGGATCAAAGACATAAAAACATTATATATATTAAAATTTGCAAAAAACATTAAAAATAACAAAATGTGTACTTCTTACCTAAGTCACCCCACTGAGCATCCTCGGGTAGAACCAAATCTGGATCTCCTCGGAAATCTAAGCCAACATATGCATAGTCATCGATCATCAGCATCTGGGGCCTCAACCAGTTAAAAAATGAATCGTTATTTTTTATTATAGGCCCTGCTACGTGTCGATCCATAAGGTTACACCACCTCAACATCCTCGAATCCTATGGGGATGGTAAACCCTAATATATGTGTAGACACCGAAGTGGGACCCTCTCAAGGAAGAATGGCACCAAAAGTGACCCGTACCCAAACTGTTTCAGGTTACCCCTTCTGCACTTTGTTAGATGCCTCTTCATACTGCTGAGAACCAAGTCCGACCAGTTGAAAACTTCAGGCTCTGTGCACTCTATTGCATATTGGAAATAGCTCTGGAGAGCCATGTGCTGAGCAGTTCTCCTGACCATGTGTGTAATGGTGAACAAGATAGTCCGTAAGGTCAAATTTTTGACACCCCAGATGGCAAGTTTACCCTTGCTTCTCTCCGCCTCGGGAACACAATATTGGTGAACATACTCGCTCATAGGAAGTCTACCGCCTCTACCTCTGGTCAGAGTAGCATGGTATCAACATCGTGACAACCCCATCAGAAAGTAGATATCCTCGATATTTAGTGTGAGCGTGTGGACCCCTACATGAAATACATATTGATCCACATCCCACATGTGGACCAGGTACTCTAACAATCTGAGTTGGGCTCTCATGCCCGGGCTCCTGAAAATTTTTAAGAGCCCACATTCCCAGAGGGCAGCAACTGTAACTTGATCATTTTTTACAATGGCATAATCCTCCTCGTGTTCTCTTTCCCTCCATTCCAACATTGTGATGATCAACACCTGCAATGGAGCCATGAGAAGAAAGTTAGCAACTTGTTTTAACCTCTTGCATAAATTTTTATTGAGCACAAACTTGCATGAAAACCCAATTCTCGACCCTCGCACGTGAAGCTTGCACACAGTGTGAGATTCTTGTAGGTGCACTGAAGCCCACCTGTGAGAACTTTAGATTCTCGTAGGTCCCGAATGGCCCACCTGTGAAAATTCCTGAGCGCACCCACCGGCCCTAAAATGGACTCAACCACTTGAATTTGCCAATAAAAATCAATTTTAATCCATGAAAAAGTTGAAGGATTAGGAGATTACCTCGTTGGCCGAAACCATTTGCTGAATGACCGCTTGTACCTCCTGCAATCGAGCAAAGAAATTTGGGGAAAAAAGAGATGTGTTGGACAAGTTTTTGAAAAAGTAACAATGAAATGGTAAAAAGGGATTTTCACCCATATTTATTCACCTTTTTACTATTTCTCATTGATTTTTTATATTATTTTTATTATTTTGCTTAAAAACCTAATACCCTAATGGCCTTGTGAGTATGGTTTTTCACAGGTAGGTAACCTAGAGGCCCGACAATGGTGTACGAGTATTTTTTCCTTTTTCATCCCATATACAAATATCTTTTTAGGGTCTTGTAGGAAAAATCTCGATCTTAGTCTTTGTTCGTTCTCATGCTCGAAAATACACGAGAACACAACCGAGTATAATTTTGTCGTCTTTTCGTACTCGTCATGGTAACATGAAAACAACGAAAACAAGGGAGTATCCTTTAATCTCTTTTCATGCTTGATAAAAATGAAAATATTACTGAGCAATCTTTTTCTTTTCACACTCGTAAAAGTATTTGAAGAAAACGTTCGATGAGCAATAGTTTATCACTTTTTCGGTCTCGTCGAACTAATTTACGAAAAAGGAACTGGGAGAGTTCTCTTTAAGTGTTTTTCAAACTCTCAAAACATGAAAAACCCTCGAGTTTTCTATCTTTGTACTCATTAAACAAACATCGAAAGGCCCTTATGGGACCCAACCACTCCTTCCTAGGGTTCGTTAAATGTACTCTGAAGGATGAGCTTACATTGAAAATCATATGTTATCCTCCTCAAGCTTGTGTAAAAATAAAGAGGTACTCGCAAGAAATGGTGGGGGAAATTTTGGGAAAGGGATGTGTTTTAGTATTTCTATTAATGGTAGTAAGTGTCTCTCTTGAACATGACACCCCCTGTTCATCATTTGAATTCGAGTTGGGAAATCCATTTGTCTCTCGTATGACTTACTACAAGGTCATATCTTGGGTCGCCTTTCAGTCAATGCTTCCAAGACCATTTTCGTGTCGTTCATATGTTTAAGAGAAGTCCAAACAAGCCCTCCATTGAGTCGGCCATCTGCAGTTGTCCATTCTTACCATGTCGGCCTTCCCTGTGTCCATTTCAAATCATATTCATACTTTGACTTACCCTCAAAATATGTTACTTATTTCATATCATTGATGGAGGATACATGAAGGCCCTCCTGTGATGAGTCTTTTTCCGTCGACTACAACTCATTATCCAGGAATAAGACTTAGAAATCATTTAGTACCTTAGAACCTGCATGCCTTAATGGAAGGTCTCTTCACTTTTGACAGTGGATCCACATCCTTGGTCCCTGATCAAGAGAGTCCACCGAGTGTTCAACTTCAACTAATTTATTCACATTCGTTCGGATTGTACTTAGGTATCTTGGGAGTCATTGACATCAATGGTGATTTCCCTCGTACTTGTTAATGGTTTTCATTAATGATTGGTAATCAAGTGGTTTCTACCATGTTCGACTTCGACACATGTAATCACATGGCTAGATTTTTACTTTCAGACAACGGGTTTGAAGACCCTAGGTACCATATTTTTGGTCCAGGTTGCAATGGAGTACTTATGATTTGTATTGACACATAAATCCACTTTGTATGTCGTGTGTCTATGTCCTAATTTGAGTCTTCTAACATAGATCTACGGTGTATTCCTGGTGGCTATGTAGCATTTTAATGACATGGATCCACAGTGTATGATTGGTGGTTGTTAGCACACTATTGGTTTATGCCTCAGTGTTGCATAAGTGGCGCTACCTAATATTTCATAGAGAACATAATCTACATTTCATCATTCATTTTGGAAAATGGATACAATTGTTATGGATTTTTATTTTTTTTGGGGAAAATTGAAATTATATTGAGTTATTCCCAATATCCAAGATCAAGCATCAGAGCACCCTTGGATTTATGCTACCGAATTTCATGTAGAAACACAGTCATGCACTACCTATAGGCACTGCATAATATTCTAGCAGAGGATAAATTGTGCAGAGTTATTCTGCGAATTTTGAGTCACTAATTTAAAAATTGGGTTATAAGCAGTTGAGGATGTATTTTTGAAACCTGGAGGATGTTTTTGTTCATAAAAATCCAAATAAAAAAAACCTCTCTCAGTTTTTCAAAATGTGTTTTGGTTTGAGAGATATTGGATATAGAAGTAGGCACTGCATACTCTGTACAGTGGCATTGCGTACTAATTTCCTATAGCGGTCATGGTTTTGATATTCTCCTTGTTGGGAGGTTTCCACATGTCAAGGAGAGTTCGAATGGATTCTCAAGGATCAGTTAGATATCAAGGGACACCTGCACCTAATATTTATCTCCATCAAAGGCCTCATGCATGAGGTGGAAACAATTTATTAATAACTTCCAACAAATTTATGAAAATCAATAGTTTGTTGGATTTTTGTCTCTTTGATTGTTGCCACCTATCTCCAAGGATTAGAATCCAATGGAGGATATGGGATTCGACCTCCTTAGGTTATTTTGATGCTATTTTCTATTTAAGGAGGGAGATATCTCTTGGAGATGGGATGGATGAACCAAGAGAGGCTAGAGAGAGTAGCAATACACAATTTTCTGTGTGTGTTCATTTGTAATCCTGTGGGCATTTTAGGATTGTAAGCATTACTGCTATTGGAGACTCATGACAGCTGTGATTTCATATTGTAACTCTTATGTCTATATTTCTTCTTATTTGAATATATTGCAGATTTGAGGATCAAAGGTTGTCAATGATTTATGGATCCCTAAGCAACAGAGGATCTGTTGTATTTTGCCCATCAGTCATTGTTTATATTCAAGTATTTGTTTATTCATTAAATTGAGAGGATATTTATTTACTGAACATTCTATCTTATGCTTTTCTTCTTCATTTCTTCCACCTATCAGCATATAATATTGTTTTCTGTTAAGCAGCTTTTGTGCCTTCGATGAGTGGGATGTTTGTGACTCCATTGCCCATTGATGTAGCCTACTGATCTGCAGTTTGCTGCCCTCTCTCTTTCTTTATCCATCTTGTTGATCTACCTATTCAAAACCAAAGTTATCTTTTACATTATGATGGGTGTTGAACTTACACTTTATCAATCAAAGTGTGACTTTCAATGCTAACATTTTTGGCGCTACTTCCGGGGACAAATTTGAGCAGATTGAAAAGCTCCCTAGGAATAATGACACTGTACAACTCCATATTTAGATGGTGACTGAAGTTGGACACCTTCAAGACTGCACATTCACCATGGCGACTCCATTGTTCAGAATATGTTGGTGACTCCACTGGGGATGAGAAAAATTAAATGGCTATGAAGGCTATCCTGGACAGGAGGTTTGCCCCACTCAATTTCTCAGCCATAGATGGTTATCCACATCTTGTGCCTCAAATTGATGAATGGCAAGATCTGCTGCCCAGATTTTATGAAGGTGATGATGACAACCCTTTGAAGCATGTTCATGAATTTCATGCTTTGACGCAGCAGCTTGACATCCATCATGAAGATATATTGATGAAAATGTTCATGTATTTATTGGAAGGCGATGCGAGGCAATGGTATAGAACACTCCCTACTTCTAGTATTTCCTCTTTGAATGACTTTCATGATGTTTTTAATTCTCATTGCAAGAAAATTTATCCAGTTGAAAGACTTTTTGAGAATTGTTGTGAGGGGTATGCATCATATCTTCAAGATTCAGCAAGTGATTCCTCTATCAGTGATGATGAAGGGGATGATTGTAGAGAGAAAGACTTAGATTATGAGTTTCATAATGCTTTTCCTAATTTTGAAGAACAAATGCATGATTCATGTCAAAATCTAGGTCCCCAAGAGAAAGATCAATATGGACAATCCATCATTTCCTTGTCTCCTCCTTTTCTCGATTCTTTAAGTCAAGAGGTCATCTTAGATTCAGATTTATTTTATCATGAGAATAGTGTTACAGCTTGTCATGACCAAATTCATAGCTTATCAGTCCCTCCTATTGTTAATGAACCAATGTGCCATGATTTTCCAAGTTTTGATGACTATGAGGATGTTTTCCCTGAGCAACCAGTTGTCCCAGCTATTGTACTAATCCCCTCAGCCTTTAATAGTCAAATGGTCATTGATTCACCTTTGTATGATGATTATGAAGATGATTTCCATGAATAATCTATTGAAGACCTTACATCAGAAAAGTACCCTTCCCATCAAAGCAACAATAGCTTGTTTCAACTCTCATGTCATATTTTTGTTGCTGAAAAACAAGAAAAAGATGATAATCTAATTTTAGAGGGTGAAAAACTGAGAAATTGGGACCATAAGCCAAGCTATGATGAATATATCTCACAATCAGAAGATAAGATAGAAGAATTTAGTTTCTCGAGCACTTCTAATTGTGATGAAATGCCCTATCAACCCCCTATTCCTCTTGAAGACACAAGCTCAGTTTCATCAAGCAGCCAATATCAAATGCCATGTGATCAGATGAGAAAGGTTGAAATTAAAGAAAGACAAGCATCACTAAGCCTTTTTCCTAATACACCTCATGACCAGGAGTGGACCAAAGCCATATGCATTGAGGATGAATAAAAAAATCAGCAAGCCATACAACAACCAAGAACAGTAGAGGAAGGACCTAGTACAATACTTTTCCTTTTTACACAAAGCAATGTTGCAGGGGCAAGTATTGATGATGTTTTTTAGGATCCATTTGCACTTGTCTACAAGTAGAAAGTGGGCCTAGGCTCATTGATTTCTTCAATGGAAAGTGTATTTCCAGAGGTTTCTTTGGTGTGCCTTCAAGTAAGAATTATCTCTGGTGCTTAAGGAAGCACATTTCAAAGCTTCAAATAGTTGAAAAAATGATGAAATGGATTCATTGGTTGTTTCATGTAACTTGAAAGGTTTGTTTTCCCAATAATTAGAGTAGGTGTGTGCAATATGCTTACTGGACAAGCATCGTTTTCATCATTTTATCAATTTTATTTTTCATTTTCATTTAGTTTTAGCTGAATATCACAGATCAAAGCAGATTGAAGAGGTTAAAGGTTGAGAGAATGACTCCACAAGCCCAAAGGATAAGGCACTGAAACTACAAGAGTTCTTAGAGCCTCATAGGGAGGAATCTATCCCCCATGGAGCCTATGTTAGCACAATATTGGTTTATTCCTCAGCGTTGCATAAGTGGCGCTACCTACAGGTGCAACCTAATATTTCACAGAGAACAAAATCTACATTTCATCATTCATTTTGGCAAATGAATACAATTGTTATGGGATTTTTATTTGTTTTGGGGGAAAATGAAATTAAATTGAGTTATTCCCAATATCCAAGTTCAAGCATCAGAGCACCCATAGATTTATGCTACCAAATTGCATGCAGAAACACAGTCGTGCGCTACCTATAGGCTTTGTGTAATATTCTAGCAGATGATAAATTGTGCAGAGTTATTTTGCCAATTTTGAGTCACTAATTTAAAACTTGGCTTATGAGCAGTTGAGGATGTATTTTTGAAAACTGGAGGAGGTTTTTGTTCATAACATTCCAGATAACAAAAACGTCTCTAATTTTTTCAAAATGTGTTTTTTTTTGGAGATATTGGATATATAAGTAGGCACTACGTACTCTGCACAGTGGCGTTGCATACTAATTTCCTGTAGCGGTCATGGTTTTGATATTCTCCTTGTTGGGAGGTTGCCACATGTCAAGGAGAGTTTGAATGGATTCTCAAGGATCAGTTAGATATCAAGGGACACCTGCACCTAAGATTTATCTCCATCAAAGGCCTCATGCATGAGGTGGAAACAATTTATTAATGACTTCCAACAAATTCCTGAAAATCAACAGTTTGTTGGATTTTTGTCTCTTTGATTGTTTCCACCTATCTCCAAGGCTTAGAATCCAATGGAGGAGATGGGATTCGACCTCCTTAGGTTATTTGGATGCTATTTTCTATATAAGGAGGGAGATATCTCTTGGATATGGGATGGATGAGCCAAGAGAGGCTAGGGAGAGTAGGAATACATAGTTTTATGTGTGTGTTCATTTGTAAGCCTGTGGGCATTTTAGGATTGTCAGCATTACTTCTATTGGAGACTCATGAGAGATGTGATTTCAGATTGTAAGTCTTTTGTCTATATTTATTCTTATTTGAATATATTGCAGATTTGAGGATCAAAGGTTGTCAATGATTTATGGATCCCTAAGCAACAAAGGATCTGTTGTATTTTGCCCATCAGTCATTGTTTATATTCAAGTATTTGTTGATTCATTAAATTGAGAGGATCTTTATTTACTGAATATTCTATCTTATGCTTTCCTTCTTCATTTCTTCCACCTATCATCATATAATATTGTTTTTTGTTCAACAACTTTTGTTCCTTCGATGAGTGGGATGTTTGTGACTCCATTGCCCATTGGTTTAGCCTACTGATCTGCAGTTTTCTGCCCTCTCTCTTTCTTTATCCATCTTTTTGATCTACGTATTCAAAACCAAATTTATCTTTTACATTCCGATGGGTGTTGAGCTTACACTTTAGCAGTCAAAGTGTGACTTTCAGTGCTAATAGTGGCCATGGCCTACATTTATGATTTCATTCATTTGTGGTCTGAGCATGGGAATGCCTACCTCAGAACTAGTATTATATTCTACAGATGCTTGATTGTTTGCAGGTTTCTGATTAGGTGCGCTCCTTGTTTCTGACACACACATGCATTTTACAAAGTATTTCGGTTGTCACGAGTTTTGGCCTCATACTTTGGGGGGCATTCTGTTACACATTATTTTGGTCACTTTGGTGATGTATCTACAGTTATGTGTTCAGACTCTCATAAGGACCTTTTTCCTAAGAAAATTGACTGTTGTCTTCTTCTACAAAACATATTTTTAAGATGAGTTCACAGGCTACATGTATTGTAGGATGCGAGAAACCATGATTCTCGTAGGCAACCCTATACTTGGAATGCGAGATGTTCGAAGTCTTCTCTATAGGTAGGGTGCGAACTTGTTTCAAAGATTAAAAGGAAGAGGAAGTTACGAAGGTTCTAGAAGAGGATCTTATAGAAAATGAGCTGGCATTCACATGGTTGGCATCCTACTGACTTCTTAGATTTAGTGGGATCATCCTCATCCCTTTAACCATCTCTCTTTCTCTTATATAATGAAACGTTTCTCAAGGAAGAGGTTAAGTAATATTAAATAGAGAATTGATGAAAGAATAGATTCAGAATTGTGTGAGGAATCTTGTTTAAATTGATTCTTGAGGCCTCCATTTGTGCATCAAGCCATAGTGGATCTTCTTCATGCACGTTTGGAGCAAGAGTGTGTGTTAGAACAAAGGACCACTGAAAGGAAGCTTGCGACATCAAGGCGATTTGGTTGTATCTTCTACTTTCATTTAATATAATACAGTGGCATGTCCCTTTCCTATAAAAACAGTCTTATTTTATTGCATAATTCCTTGATCATATGCATAGGTTGTCATTGAATATACTTTACTATCTTCACTTTGGTTGGTTTTTGTTTTCTTGGATCTAATCTCGTAAGAGCACCAGAGCGAAGTAGGAACAACAAAGGCCTAAGGAAGAGATATAAAGGTATGTCACTCCGTCCTCCTTTGGTAGTAAATTCGATGATAGTTGCTTAGGGAAAGTGTCATGTCCTATCCTGTTTTGTTCTAGATCTAGGTGGATCTAGGGAGATCTGTTAGTGTCTACATATATCGATTTATCCTATAACAAAATTGGGGACTCCACTGGGGATACAACTCATTTTGTGGTTTTTTGTTGGCCATTTTCTCTTAGCCTACTTTTTTCATTCACAATCAATCTTTGAGTTTGTAGGAGACCCATATAGACTCTCTGGACCTAGAAGTTCACTCCAAATTTGTGTCCTTTTTCCAATTTTTTCTTGATTACAAGCCTTATCGCACTGTACCACTCTATCGCCTGCGAGAATCATTGATGTTCACACCCTACTGTTATGTTCAGTGCAACCTTCTCACACCTTGCCTGTATCCAGACTACGAGAATCCCTAATTCTCGCACTGTACTCCACTACCAGGCTACGAACTCATTTGTAAAAGTTTTGGATTAGGTCTTCTTGTATTTTTGATGAACAGATTTGTTTGTTTACTAAGAAGAACTTCTTTTGCCAGTGTTTGATTGTTTCTTGACCTCAAATCTTGTGGTTGATCGGTTTTCAGAGATCAAAAACTCTTCTTAATCATTTTTCCTAGTTTCTCACTTCTTGACCTTTTATGAACAAGGGTATAATATCTGATTCTGAGATCTGAGTGTTTGTTTGGTCGAGAAGTATTTGATTGGATTAAAAGTTGGGATTAATTGTCTTTTTAGATTGCTTGTTTCTTGGAAAATTCTTTGTTCATGTGCATTTGAGGAGACTTTTTCTTGTCAATTTATTATTTTTATCTTCTTTGAAAGATTGACTTGGGTGTTTGTTGAGTATTTTATTTCCATTGGTTGCTTACTTTTTATTAGTTCCATCCCTATTTTTTGGTTTCTAAACAAAAAAAAATTAAAGACTTTTTCTTTTAAGCAATCATTTATTCAGAAAATACTGGCGTTAAAAATATTGAAAGAGAATGAATAGTGAATTTACATTGTCAATGATTGTTTGGTACTACATTTCAAAAGAGATTGTACATCGTAGTTTGCATTGTTCTAGAAAACTCCTCTTTCCCTATTGTAGATAGAATTCATCGAACGAAAGTTTGTATCATTCACTTCTATTTATGCATTGTTGGGTCAGAGTCTTACACAAAATTGGTTTCATTTCTGCCTCTCTTTTGCATAACAACGACCTTTAATAATGTTGCGCAACTTTAAAATTCAATTAGTAACATGTTCTAGGGATATTTCACACCAACATTAGCTAGGCTAGAGCTTTGGAATAAGCAGTGAGACACACTCTCCAAAACGCAAAACACACAATGGTATCTTGTGATAGGGAGTGTCAAATTCCATTTGCAACATTTTTTCCTGCGAAGCCCTTCTCACACAAGGGTCAAACTTGAGGTTGCATTGAGATTGATAGAGTTATTCACCTTGATTTGTTGATCTCGGTGTAGAGATTTCACGTATTATGGGGGTCACTTGAAGATATACCCACAATGATGAGTGGAAGCCTCTCGAGTTTATTTCGGGCTAGATACCCTGCCCTTGCCTATGGATCGGACTGTCGACTGTTCCCCCAGGCATCATTGTTGTTTGTGATAACTTTAGTAGCCTATCTTCTTAGAATCTTACACAAGGTGACTGTGGAGGGGTAAGTCTTCACAGTACGTGGAATCGACATTGGCCAGACTCACTCGGTCTCATTGGAGGGTATACCCATGATTATGTGTGGGAGCTTGCACCAAGGTGTAACTCCATTAAGCAGGTCGTCAACGTAACTTTTTCACCCTAACCCAACCCCTTCTTGTCTCGACGTTGCGACATTGGATTTCATCACCAACTAGTGACTTCGGAATAGGAAGGCCTTGTTTGCTTGGTTTTTGATTCCTAGATTTTACTAGTGTGTGTTGTTTGTTCCCATAAGATTGGCCATAGAATTTCTTTCATGATATTTTAGCTCAATCACCATTGAACCTCCACGTCGCTCATGTAGAATGCAAGGACTACCCCCAAAAGATATGGAAGGTTCTCAACCTCTTCCTACCAACTCATCGGAAAACTCTCCTTAACAGAGTGAAGTCCAAAACGTTGTCACTCCGTGAGTGGAAGGAACTGACCCTTTAGACCAATTCTGAATTACAGATTCCCTAGAGGGCTTATGAATTCCTCCTGACTCTTTGAGACGTATTGTTCGAGTGAATTCATCTAGAGATATCATTGTTGAGTCTTCTGGATTACTAACCGGACCTTTCATAGGCCCTGAAGGTCAAGATTCTTTTTGGACTACTGGCATTTTGAGACCGGATCTCTTTGTCTCAGGAGCAGGCATTGATATCATTGTCACACCTAAGCCGCCCAAAACATCTGATCCAGATGCGATACCTTTTACTACTGCCTGTTATTTCCCTGGTTCATACGCTCAGCCAACCGACCATATCTTAATTGTCCCCCTTCAAATGGCCCATTATACAATGGTCCCAGATACTACAAATCTTCACACCAGGAATACGGTGGCTAGCCAGGCCCCCATTGACACCGCTGTCACCTAGACTCACCTCGACGCTTCCCCCTAGATATCATGTGTTGAATGATTCTATTCCTGTTCCTACACATATTCCTTCCAGGACTCCGGGTATTTCCACTCCTTTTGGGAACCATCTTGTTTCTGGTTTTATTCTGACACTTCATTGACCCCCTTCCAAAGGGTCTCTTCCATCCCCTATCGGAGGAACTGACCCTAGTGGCACCACCCAGTCTTTCACACCTAGTTACCAGATTGATGTTGGTGTACAGTTTCACCCTGGAGGCCAAACACAATCCCCTTTTGGAGGTCAAATCCCAATTGGGATGTAACCTCCAGATTGGAGGGAAACCCCCACCTACCCAAACCTCTGGAAAAAATATACATGCAGCCTTGGCCCAGTATTGGAACTATCTTATCCAAAATAATCCTCAATCGACTGGGGGGAAAAATCCTCAAGCTAGCTCTTTCATACCCGCTAGTATGGGCCAACCATATCCAGGTCCATCCAATTCCATTTAGGGTTTGAACGCTGGACCCAACATCCCTATTCAAGGGAATCGCCCTAACCAATACAACCCTATAAATTACATGCCTCCACACCAACAACCGAATCTTCCCAGATCTTCGCATTATATGCAAACTGCTTACAGTCCTATGGCATACCTATGGGACTTCCTCCCCAAAGTCACCAGTATCCCCACATGAATAGATAGTAACCTTTCCTAGCCACCCTGGACCTCCCTGATCTGTCTAGAATTTTAAATGATCATATCTGTCACTCTCCTCAATGGCCCGCCATACCAGCCAAAATACCTTCCGACATTCCTAAGTTGGATGGTAAACCAGGAGAGGACCTGAACAATCATGTAATCACTTTCCACCTTTATTGTTCATTCAAATCTTTGATGGATGACTCTATTCATTTACGTCTTTTTCAACGAACTCTCACGGGTTCTGCCGCAAAGTGGTATATAGAATTACCATGAGGTTTCTTCATTGACTTTAACACCCTTTCCATGGATTTCCTCACCCACTACTAGTTACCGATCCGATACGAAACAGTAACCAAAATTTTGAGTTCTTTCAAACAAACCAAAGCCACTCATATCTCTGATCACATCCAAGAGTGGTGACGACGACGACGTCTCATCAAACTTGAGCTCCCTGATCAATTACTAGCAGAGTGGTTCACGAAATCATTCATGAATGATATCGCTCATGACATCTCCATGGGTGGAGTTATCACAGAAGAACAGTCAATCAGTCATGCTCAATACCTTTCCCTCGTTTACTGACAAATGGGTACTCTTTACAATTTTTTCCCTGACGCACCTCTTCCTTCTACTACTGCTACTTCAACTACTCCTACCATTTCTCATGTGGTTGATGGTGTGATTGGCACTTTCCCCGCCCAACCCCACTTCTCACAAGAATCTACCACCAACCCCAAGTCTGTTGCTTCTAATGTTCAACATGCTCTGTCTCCTACTCCTCCCACCGACCAAACGTCTAAGGTGAACTCTGTTCAATCTACCCCGGCCGAAAAGAATAAATCCAAAAAAGGGAAGGGTAAGAATAAGGAGGATAAAAATAATCCACAATCTGAGAAGACCAAAACACAACCTGTTGACGATAAGGATAAGCGCAAACCCCAATACCCTTGTCTTATCTACGGTGATGATCACTACACTAAAGATTGTCCGAGACGAGCCGAGGTTACTAAGTTCCTTCAAGGGACCCCGAAACCACCTACCCTTGTTGTGTTGTCACAACCCTTTCCTTCTCAACAATAGGCCCAATTGGTCATTCACGACCAACCCTCCCCCTCCACTGCATCCTATGTCTTAATGTGTATAGGTGATTCAAAAAAGAATGACATCACACTTACCACTCAAGCCAAAGATTATTCTTCCTCCAAAGAGAGGGTTTATGAAATACCTCCTCCCTTGGTCCAACCATCACCATCGGCTCCACCTACCAACGGTCCTCTTCATATTGAATGACTGAGCCTAGAGATAGTTCTTCGCCCTCCCCTGAAGCGTGTTGTTCGAAAGTCTTCTTTCAATCCTCATGAGCGTGTTGCCCATAGCTATAGTATTGTAGAAGATCTGGCCCAAGCACTATCCGCGATGTCAACCCTCGAAGTCCTTCAGAGTTGTCCCACACAATGGAATGCACTGTTGAAAGATGTTGGTTGAATCGACCCTACGGATACAAATTTAATAATTTTTGACTTGGAAGATCACATTCCAAGGTTACCCCCTCAACTCACATTTCAAATACAAGTTATTGTCTCTGACAAGAACATTTGTAGAACATTTATTGATGAGACTGCCTTGACGTGTGTCATGTCTATTGCCTGTTGGAAAGCAATCGACTCTCCTCCCTTAACCGAATCACAAAACACGCTCAAAGCCTTCAATGGATCTGGGTTTAAGCCTTATGACATCCTCCCTTCGTTGCCTATTATGTTAGAAGGAAAAACGGTCAACGTTGAAGTTGAGGTCTTTGATGCTCCTCTCGATTACAACCTTAACTTGGTCGTAGCTAGATCGATTCCATGCATGCAGTTGTGTCCACTCTTTTTCATGTTGTACGTTTCCCACATCAGGGAAAAGTAATTACGGTGGACCAATTGACCTTCTTTAAATTTGATACACGTACCAGCGACGTACCTTTCATTGCGAAAACACCCCCTGGGTATGAGAATTTCGATGTGGGTCTTCTTAAAGATTCCTCGTTGATGGGTACTTTCCCCATTCCACCACCCACTATTCCACATCCATATGTCGCCTCGATCAACATGATTTTCACCTCTATTCGAGAAACCCCTGCGTCTTCTGACCCGTGGATAGTACCCAACCCCGGTGATCATCTTTGCTATGTTCCCGACTCTTGACTCTACACACGATATGTTCTACAAAGGGAAATTAAGTAATATCTCACCCACCATCCCCCTCGACATATCCATTAAACCTGGAGTTGTCGAAAATGTGCATATCAGAGCGTCGTGCTCCAATGACGAAGTTGTCACCTACAAGTCTCTTTTTCAAGAATTTTGTGACGTCTTTGCATGGAGCTATGAAGAAATGTCGGGTATTGACCCCGACATTGTTGTACACGAGATTAGGACATACCCAGGTGCTAAAATTGTCTAGCAATGACTTCCCCTAGTCTACCCACGTAAAGAAGTTGCTATCAAGATTGAAGTTGAGAAACTTCTTAAAGTTGGATTTATTTACCCTGTGGCTCTAACTAACTAGTTTTCCAATCTTGTTCCGGTTAACAAGAAACAAGGTATGATCCACGTGTGCATTGATTATAGGGATATTAACAAAGCTTGTCCTAAAGAAAACTTCCCCACCCCCTTCATTGACTAGATCATTGACGATTGTGCCGAGAGAGAAATCTTCTCCTTGATGGATGGTTTCTTTGGATATAATCAAATCAATATCGTACCCATTGACCAACACAAGACTGCTTTTATCTGTCCTTGGGGCACTTTTGCCTACCAGAAACTACCCTTTGGTTTAAAGAATGTCGGCGCAAATTTTCAACGTGCTATGTCTTATGCCTTTCATGATATAAAGCACATTGTCTAACCATATCTTGATGACCTACCGGCTCATTCCATGCACTATGTCAATCATCTGGCACATCTCCGAGCCATTTTCCTCTGATGTCGATTTTATCGTATACGCTTAACCCCGCATAAATGTTTATTTTGTGTAGAATATTGCTGACTTATGGGCTTTATTGTTTCATGTCAAGGGATCCGGGTAGATCCTTTGAAGGTCAAGGTGATTCCCAATCTCCCTCCTCCTTCCTCACTTTTCCATCTACAAAGTTTGCAAGGGAAGACAAACTTTCTACGTCGTTTCATCCCAAACTATGTTGAGATAACCCTCAGATTTACTCGACTTCTAAAGAAAGGTTCTGAGTTTGTATGGGATACCCCTGCCAACAAGGCTTTCGACGATTTAAAACTGACTTTATCGCGTACCCCACTAATTTTTCCACTCGATTACAGTCGCGATTATTTCTTATATCTCGCAGCCTCAGACTCTACCATTGCTATGGTTCTAGTCCAGGAGGATGATTCTCATGATGAACATGTCATTTATTATTTGAGTTGGAGTCTCATGACTACTGAAACCAAATATTTACATGTTGAAAAACTGGCCTTGGTCGTTGTCCAAGCTGTTCAATGTTTCTGACACTATATCCTTTTACACAAGACTACTGTGATTTTCAATTGCAACCCTATGCATCACATTCTTACACGCCAATTGCTAGGGGGAAAATACTCCAAATGGATCGTAATACTCTAGGAGTTTGACTTAGAATTCGAACGCGCTAAGTCCGAGAAATCCTTGGTGTTTTCCGAATTGATATGCGACCTTCCCTGTCCTGAGACGGAAAATGTAGCAGAGGATTCATTACCCAATGAATCCCTTTTTATGATTAGTTCCGATGACCTTTGGTATGGGGATATCATTATATATCTCCAGACTCGGACTTTCCAGCCTAATTTGTCTAGCACTGACCATCGTTGAATACATTACCAAGCCCGTCAGTATATAATCCTCGATGATACTCTGTATCATCATGGGATTGACTCCGTTTTTCGACGCTGCCTCACATTTGACGAAGCCGAGAAAGCCTTGAATGACTGAAATTTTGGAGCATGTGGTGGTCACATGTTTGGGTATGCTATTTCCTAGAAGATCTTACGAGCTAGGTATTTTTTGCCTTCTTTATTCAACAATTGTATTATTGTTGTCTAAAAATGCCATGCTTGCCAAACCTACAACAACAAAATACGATCACACCCTGCTCCTCTACACCCTATAGTCTCTGTTGGACCCTTTGCGAATTGGGGTATCGATTTCATGACATGTCACCCTTACTCGGCCAGGGGGCATGGAAACATTATTCTAGTCATAGATTGTTTTACGAAATGGGATGAGGCGATGCCCACATTCGATAATACCGAAAAGATAACAACACTATTCATATTCAATCATATCATTGCTCGGTTTGGTGTTCCTCAAGCTATTGTTACTGATCATGGTAGCCACTTTAGAAACTTCATTATGTCTGAACTCTACAAAAAGTTGGGTCTTCGCCATTAAAACACAATGCCCTATTACCCATAGGATAATGGGCAAGTTGAAGCAATAAACAAAGTCCTCATTACCATGCTTCGACGAATGATAGGGATTTACAAAATGAGTTGGCACATGATGTTGTTTTCAACATTGTGGGCTTACCAAACATTTTTCAAGTATGCTACCGGGTTTACACCTTTCCAGTTAGTTTATGGCCTCGAAACCATCTTGCCGATTGAATGTGAGATATCGTCTTTAAAGCTATCCGTTGAACTTCTCCCAAACACTTTCGCTGAAGAATAACGTCTATTGTATCTTATGCAACTAGACTAAATCCGTTGCGATGCCACTTTGGTTATATAAACCTAGAAGAAATGCGTCAAATCCCAATATGACAAACATGTCAAGCCATGCATTTTCTATGAAGGTGATCTAGTTCTCCTTTATGAACAAGATCGAGATTTGTTGGGGGTTGGAAAATTTGAGGCTATGTGGCAAGGCCCTTATATCGTCAGATGGGTGTTGGAGAAAGGAGCCTACGAATTAGTGGACTATGATGGTATCCCTTTGAGTGAA
The DNA here is from genome assembly GCA_000966675.3 of Picea glauca. NCBI lineage: Eukaryota > Viridiplantae > Streptophyta > Pinopsida > Pinales > Pinaceae > Picea > Picea glauca. The sequence goes on from JZKD02S1672783.1 coordinate 47,587, forward strand.
CCCATAAATGAGATTTACTTAAAGAAGTACTATGCTTAGATCATCTGTGCATGAGTGCTTGTATTTTATTGTATCATACTTTTGTGTGTTACTTTAGTGTGCTTTTTCGTTATTTGGTTTCTACCCTCAACCGCTTACCCTGCGTTGTGCTTGGTTTCCATAAGTCGGAGTCTTCGCTACCCCACATTGGTTGCATCGATGGCGCTAGTCGTAGTACTCAGAACCTTTCTTCTGTTGCATGGGAAAGTTATGCACCTACAAATGAACTTATCATTCTATGAGGTGTTTGCCTCGATCGTGTGACCAATAATATCACAGAATATAGCGTCGTCATCGAGTTGTTGACTAATGTTATTTTGATTGGTATCCACCACTTGGTTATATGACTTGATTCATAGCTAGTAGTACTACAGTTAAGTAATGTCTATGCTATCCAGAGTCCTACTTTATTGCGGGTATATCTACGAATTCACCTCTTGGAACGTCATTTTGATTGTATCAAATATAAACACATTCCTAAATGTCTAAATACATTGACCGTTTCTTTAGCTAATTATGTGTTAGACAGATATATGAGACTTTTATAAAACCAATCACACATCACATGTATTATACAAAACAAAATAAGTCAGTAGAAGTCGCATATGTATATATAACGATCAAAAGTTTTACAAAAAGTTTTTTTCCAGGACCAAAATATCAAAATATATGAAGCCCATGGCTTCTACAAATTAGCATCATGAATCATGCTCACGTTAACATACAATTGCTCGAGCTACCCTACAGAGCAGTCGACTAAGAGACTCAGACACGCCCACAATATGACGTTGATAACGCCTTGGGATCTCCCCAATAGCGATGTCCGGGACATCCACAATTAGTCCCTCTAAGTTATTTTCAACTGCCTCGTAGTCCTCAGCATCCCATCTTGCCACTGGATCCACTTCTCCTCATCTCTGAATGGGTTATGTTCATGGAGGTCGATACGGTGTGACATCTGTGATCAAAAGAAAATTTTGATTAGTCCTGGGATCAAAGACATAAAAAAAAAATTATATATTAAAATTTATAAAAAACATTAAAAAGAACAAAATGTGTACTTCTTACCTAAGTCACCCCACTGAGCATCCTCAGGCAGAACCAAATCCGAATCTCCTCGGAAATCCAAGCCATCATATGCATAGTCATCGATCATTAGCATTTGGGGTCTCAACCAGTCAAAAAAAAAATTGTTATATTTGATTATAGGCCTTGCTACGTGTTGAGCCATGAGGTTACACCACCTCAACATCCTTGGATCCTATGGGATCGGTAAACTCCAATCTACCTGTAGATGCAGCAGTGGGACCCTCTCAAGGAAGAATGACACCAAAAGTTACTCATACCCAAATTTTTTCAGGTTACCCCTTCTGCACTTTGTCAGTTTCCTCTTCATATTACAGAGAACCGCGTCCGACCAGTTGAAAACTCAAGTCTCTGTGCACTCTATTGCATATTGGAAATAGCTATGGAGAGCCATGTGCAGAGTAGCGCTCCCGGCTATGCATGAAATGGTGAACAATATAGTCCGTAAGGTCAAATTTTTGGCACCCCAGATGGTGAATTTACCCTTTCTTCTCTTTGCCTCGAGAACACAATATTGGTGAACAAAATCACTCATAGGAAGTCTGCTGCCTCTACCTCCGGTCAAAGTAGCATGGTATCCACGTCGTGACAACCCATCAGAAAGTAGATATCCTCAATATCTAGTGTGAGTGTGTGTACCCCTACATGAAATACTTGTTGATCCACATCCCACATGTGGACCAGGTACTCTAACAATCTGATTTGGGCTCTCATGCCCAGGATCCTGAAGAATTTTAAGAGCCCACATTCCCGGAGGGCAGCAACTATACCCATATCATTTTCGACAATGGCATCATCCTCCTCATGTTCTCTTTCCCTCCATTCCAACATTGTGATGATCAACACCTGCAATGGAGCCATGAGAAGGAAGTTAGCAACTTGTTTTAACCTCTTGCATAAATTTTTATTGAGAAAAAACTTGCATGAAAACCCAATTTTCGGGCCTCGCAGGTGAAGCTTGCACACAGTGCAAGATTCTTGCAGGTGCACTAAAGCCCACCTGCTAGAAATTTAGATTCTCGCATGTCCTGAATGGACCACCTGTGAAAATGCCTAAGCGCACCCACTGGCCCTAAAATGGACTCAACCACTTAAATTTGCCAATAAAAATCAATTTTAATCCATGAAAAAGATGAAGGATCAGGAGATTACCTCATTGGCCAAAACCATTTTTTGAATGATCGTTTGTACCTCCTGCAATTGAGCAAAGAAATTTGGGGAAAAAAGAGGTGTGTTGGACAAGTTTTTGACAAAGTAACAATGAAATGGTAAAAAGGGATTTTCACCCATATTTGTTCATCTTTTTACTATTTCTCATTGATTTTTTATATTATTTTTATTATTTTGCTTAAAAACCTAATACCCTAATGGCCTTGTGAGTATAGTTTTTCACAGGTAGGTGACCTAGAGGCCCGAACGATGGTGTATGAGTATTTTTTCCTTTTTCGTCCCATACAGTAATACATTTTTAGGGTTTTGTATGAAAAACCTCGAGCTCAGTCTTCGTTTGTTCTCGCGCTAAAAAATACATGAGAACACAACTGAGTATATTTTTTTCATCTTTTCATACTCGTCATGGAAACATGAAAACAACGAAAATAAGGAAGTATCCTTTAAGCTCTTTTCACGCTCCATAAAAACTTTAAGATTGTCGAGCGTTCTTGTTCTTTTCACGCTCGTAAAAGTGTTTGAAGAAAACGTTTGATGAGCGATAATTTATCACTTTTTCGGTCTCGTCGAACTAATTTACGAAAAAGGAACTGGGAGAGTTCTCTTTAAGTGTTTTTCAGACTCTCAAAACATGAAAAACCCCCAAGTTTTCTATATTTGGACTCGTTAAACAAACATTGAAAGAACCTTATGGGACCGAACCACTCCTTCCTAGTGTTCGTTAAATGTACTCTGAGGGACTCGTCCGAAGGACGAGCTTACATCGACAAGCATATGTTATCCTCCTCAAGCTTGTGTAAAAATAAAGAGGTACTCGCCAAAAATGGTGGGGTAAATTTTGGGAAAGAGATGTGTTTTAGTATCTGTATTAATGGAAGTAAGTGTCGCTCTTGAACATGACACCCCATGTTCGTCATTTGAATCTGGGTTGGAAAATCCATTTGTCTCTCGTCTGACTTACTACAAGGTCATATCTTCAGTCACCTTTGAGTCAATGCTTCCAAGACCACTGTTGTGTTGTTCATATATTTAAGAGAAGTCCAAACAATCCCTCCATTGAGTCGGCCATCTGCAGTTGTCCATTCTTACCATGTCGACCTTCCCTGTGTCCATTTCAAATCATATTCATACTTTGACTTACCCTCAAAATCTGTTACTTATTTCGTGTCATTGATGGGGGATACATCAAGGCCCTCTTGTGAAGAGCCTTTTTCCGTCGACTACAACTCATTATCCAGGAATAATACTTAGAAATCATTTAGTACCTTAGAACCTGCATGCCTTAATGGAAGTTCTCTTCTCTTTCGACAGTGGATTCACATCATTGGTCCTTGATCGAGAGATTCCTCCGAGTGTTTGACTTCAGCTGGTTTTCATCAATGACCGGTAATCAAGTGGTTTCTACCATGTTCGACTTCGACACATGTAATCACATGGCTAGATTTGTACTTTTAGACAATGGGTTTGAAGACCTTGGATCTCATCTTTTTGGTCCAGGTTGTTGGTTGTGGAGCCTGATTATCTTCCTAATTCAGAGGTCCTTTCTTTCAGCCGTGTTTATACCCCATGAAGTATTTACACCCCAGAAGTATGTACACTCTTCCACGCGGGGG
>JZKD02S1672783.1:61048-71639 GCA_000966675.3 Picea glauca
AGCTTTGGCTAATTTATAGTGAATGAAATTATGAGTACTACCAGAATCAATTAGGACTATTACCTTTTTGTTTTTGATGTATCCTTCGATCTTGAGGGTTTGAGGAGTGCTAATTTCAGCCAATGCATTACACGATATCGTAGGAGTCAATTCTTCAGACGAAATTGCTTCTACATTTTCATCTTGAGATGGTTCTTGTTCTTGTTCTTCTTCCTCTTCACAAGCTATGTAGAATAATTTCTTCTCACCAAACTTATGTCCCTTACTGTACTTGCTGTCATAATTAAAGCATAAACCTTTTGCTTTTCTTTCCTCCAATTGTTGAGGTGTCAACCCTGGTCAAGGATTAAAGGTGAAAAAGACTGACCATGGTTAAAATCTGTTCTCGACGCTTCACCACTCGTCACTATCTTTTAGAAAGTTACGTCGTCTAAAACCCCGACTCACGAAGTCGCGACATAATTATAACTTGATTAATTAATCGCCTAATCTAATATTTTCCTCCCCTTAATTGAGTCCTAATTATCTCCATCTCGCAGTTTCGCAACTCGGCATACTAATCTCCCAGAGAATGGTCTTCGAAGTTCCAAGTCACGATATGGGGAATAAATTGATTCGAAAATTAATGATACACCAAATCATGATTACTGTTAATTAAGCTAAAATCGGTCCTCGCAGTCTCACGAGTTGAAGACTCAAAAAGTTAAAAGGAAATCAACGATGCAACGAAAAGAGAGAAAGTTATTAACGTTGCTAAGTTTTGATAATTTAAAATAAATAAAGATATGTCCCGTGCATCAAGGCTTGCACGTTTCTCGAGGTCGCCATCCTTCTCCCTACTCCGACTGACCGTCAGACCGCCAAACATTGATGACATTAATAGAGAATTAGAGTGAATCCACGAATAATAAGATCGAATTTTTACGCAATAAATTTGTTTCTAATTGCGATTTGACAGACTTATTTCGAAAAGTACAGAATTTTCAAATATATACAACAGTTTCATTTTATTATAATGAAAACATTTTTCATAAGTGCATAGAGCTCGTCATTTTCCGAGTGAACTAATTTCTGCATGTATACACAGGTATATCGCAGAAGGGCGAAAACACAAGTTTCAGCTATGGCTCCGTGTAAAGCAGCGAAAGCGAATGTAGAAATCACGGGACAGGGCTCAGATAATGTAGCAGATACTTCACCCAGAAGTGTCGACTCGATTCCCAACTGGTCATTTGTCTCAAATGCTCTGCAAGAAGAATTGGTAGATTATTCAGACGACTCTGATGACATCGAAAGGGATGATCTACACACCAAGTACAAGATAATCGTCCAATCAGGGATGCACAGAATAGCAACCAGGCCACGGTTTCTTCCGTATTACGACATGATCCGGTGGGCATTGGACCACGTATACTTACCCACCAGGACGATCATGAACAACCAGCGAGTTACTGTCGGGACTTTTAGGCCCGAACATCTACAAACCATGTACAAGATACCTTCGACGTCTGAATACACATATGGTGCCGAGTTCCTAGAGGAATTCAAAGAGAAAGAGTGTACCCAGTATGACAAAACCATGCCCGGTTTGATCAAAGATTGGGTTTCGTGCTCCGCGGAATTCAGAGCAAATGACCAGGGTGTTTATTCTATCTCTTCTTTGGAGCCACAGTATAAATATGTGGCGATGATGTCATGCCAGCTATTTGGGAGAGAAGACACAACACATTTCTACATCACGTGGGTGCCTCTCATGTTTCGGGTTGCAGAAGGTTGCTCGTTTAATTGGGCAAAGATGCTCTCAGACAGTCTGGCCAACAGGGTCACAGAGTATCGAGAGCAGAAGGCAAGTGGGAAACCATCCTCATTTTTCATGTCAGCATATATCATGGACGCGGTGTGTTCCATGGCACCATTCCCCTTGATGAGTTGGGCTTGGAATCCAACCCAAGAAAAACACGTGCACCAGTATCATGACAAACTATGATAGAATAAAGCAGAAAAGTTCATATATGAGATTTTTAACTGGGTGATGGTGCCCCTGCATATCGCCATTTTTGGGCATCCACCACCTTGCATAGCGGATTGGTATGTAGAGGCATAATTTTCGTATTACAGAGTTTTCGGGGCTTCTGTTCCCCCTCATGCATTGCCCTTGTTCATCCCCGACAAGCTGGCTTGTCGAGAGGTCGCTTGGAAAATGGTAATTGGAGGCCTGAGCAAAGAAATCAAGGGTTACTCAAAGAAGGTATGTCCTTCTTTTCCCATTCGGCTGAATTCCTATTCTTTATTAGATTTCGGGCATGCCAAAGCTGAGGCTACTACCCTGGAAGACCTAAGTTTGGTCTCCATCGAAGTTAAAAATCATGATCTGCAAAGGGTTGTGAGAAACCATTTGGATCATTGTGGGCTCAAGAGATTTGAGCATGAAAATTCACCCTCGGATGACGTTTTCTGAGGGGCAAGATCGTATGAAGAAGTGCTAGCCCGGATCCAATCATTAGCACCCGAAGACACAGCATTTGTATTAAAGTTCCAAGAACATAGACGAAGAAGCCTTTCCACTGTGTTGGGGGGTTTGGGTATTTCCGAGGAAAAATAGAAGGATGCTGAAGGTTCTGAGGACCAAATTTCTAACCATGAAAAACACCAGGAAGGGGAGAAAATGAAGAATCCCGAAGCAGAAGAGGAGACTACGCACCCACCCAGGGAACAAAGTTTAGAGGCGGAAGTAAAAACTCCAGGTCCACCAAAGGAACAGAAACCAGAGACTGAAACAGAGACTCTGGGTATGCCAAAGGAGCAGAATCCCATTGGTACTCCCAAAGAATCGACAAAACAAATAAGAGAGCTCATCACCTCGGTCACACCCTTGAAGTCTGCACAGGGAAATGTCGGCGAGGGATGGATATTTAATGAAGAACTGAGGCCCATTAGAGCAGAGGAACTCCCTCCAAATGAGTTCATTTTTGATAAAAAGAGGAAGGCGGTAGTGAAAAAAGAGTTCTATCAAGAAGGAGAGTCCACTGTAAAAAAATATAAAATCATGACCGATAGTAAAAATAAGAAAAGTGACCAACTCGCCACTGAAATCATGGGAACACTGGGAGCATGTGCTTTGGAAAATCAATTCTCAGTTGGGCTTTTGAATAACCAACTAAAAAAGAAAAATTGCCTAATTAGGACCCTCGAGGCCAGATTGGCTACAGCCGTAGAGAATGCTAAAGGTCAGGCAAGCATGGAGATAGAACAAGCCAGAGTGGCTGACAAAAATGAAATAGAAATGATCAAGACCAAGCTTGAGAAAGCACAGTTGGTGATCTGAGATGGTAGAGCGCAGGCGAACCAACAGAGAAATCTGACTGAACAATTGTAGGCTCGGGCAGAAATCATCGAGAGCAGAGAAATAGATATCAGCATATTTAAATCCCGAGCTAGTGAGTTTCGGAGCAAAATATTTTCGGCACAGCAGAATTTGCTTGCCAGGATAGGAGAGATTCGGGAGAACTGTCTGTTGGTGAATCAGGTGTCCAAGAACCTGACTGCCAGGGAAAGGGAGGCCGAAGTGGCTCGGGTCACTTTTCAGGATGCAGTAATTGCCACAAATAACAAGTTTTCGGCAGGCGTTCCTGGGCTTGCCATCCCTGAACAAACCAGAGGCAATATTCTATTGAAAGATTGGGAGCATAACATTTCCCTGGGAAAGGAACAGGTCCAAAAGGTAATCCACTCTTTAGAAGAAGCTTTTAATTCCATAGATGGTGAGCTGTTGTATATTGACAGCCGAGGGAATGCAGAAGCATTGATGCAAATAAATGTGGAACATATCTCACTCGATCTGAAGGAAAAAGATGAGAGAGTTTCAACCGACATCTCCCAGATGGATACGGTGGACATGGCCAAAATTGATAAGCACTTTCTCAAACCTAGCGTGAAACTAATTGCCCTCGACATTGTCAATGCACAAATGGGGGACAAGCTACAATAGTTAGCCCGAGAATGTTACTTCGCCGAGGCCAGCTGTCAAGCAGAGCCTTCACGGCTCGTATCTCAGTTTGTAGAAAAATGTATCTCCTGCACCGAATCAGCGCAAAGACGAGCACCTGGCACCAAGTAAAGATAGAGCAAGAGAAAGGGAGCAATTGTGCTCCTCTCGGTTGTAACCGAATTTGTGTAACCGTAGAGATTTTAACTGATCTGTAAAGATGTATAAATATATCACAGAACGAAATAAACAGGGCTGGACCTTTTTGGTGGATTGTAATAGAGTTTTTACATTCGAGAAGTTAATATAAGCAAATCTGGAGATTCTCGATTCCGTCCAGACTGTGTTACAAGTTTGTTTCTTTGTATTTTATGTTTCATTTCATTCCATTATTCATAATTGATGTGCTTTGTTATACTTTAGTACGACCACTACTATAACAAAAGGATTTTCGTTTTCTGTCTTTGTTTATTGTCTTTCCTTTGCACCGTCTATCAGCGGGTGTAAGACCAATCTACACTTTCAGAATTCTACGTATATTCTTTGCTATGTCAGTTATTTTCTTACTAATTTCCTCTTCTGTTTATATGTGAGTTTTCTCTTTGACAGGAACCTTGCGTTATATGCAGCTAAATGTTTCTCTTTCACATCACACCTTTATATTAAAATATAATACAGTTACGGGAAAGAGCCTTCATTTTGCATTTCTATTATTCCAAAAACGTAAAATTCTCTTTATTTCAACCAAATCGAGACAACATTTAATCTCTCTTTAAATCCTTTCCTACTCTTACTGTTCCTCCATGACTGTCCCTGCAACAACACAACCCAATATCGAACCCAGACTATCGAATCAAACACATATTGCTTTAAACCTTTTTGACACAATCCTAAAAATTGCTAATAACCGGGAGGAACTTGAACGTTCATGGGCAGCCATTGAACAAGATATAACTACTCTGGAACAATTGGAAGCTAGATGACGCGAATGTAGAAATATTCCCTAGTTTCCTATACCGAAGGTTGACGTTACCCTCTTACCCATCTTTCACCTACTTTCGGATGCATTGACACTGTACTTTTAAGACTTAAGTACAGACTCAAGAACAACATCTTTCTGGTGCCATTGCCGGGGAGCGAAGTTACGAAATCGTTTCCCAGGGAAAACAACATTTATTTCGTTGAAAGTGTTACTCCTTGATAGTGAACATGGAGTACACACAATTTTAAGGCTTTTTCAATATTTCACTTGGCGACTCCACGAAAAAAATAAACTCGCATTCAGTAGAAGGAATACTAGACAGAACCCGGATGGTGAGCTGATTACGCCTGTTAATAATCCTGAAAAATTTTTAAAGACTAAAAACTCACTTTTAAAGACTAAATGCCATTCAGAACCTTCTACTTCACACAGCCCTCTGTTTGATACCAAAGATCTAACGACAAAATTCTCTGAAGTTAGGAGTGAGATTCATCAGACTTTCCTATCCATACACAAGGGAAAAGGTCCTTTAGAAAGTCTATTGACAGTTGACATACCAGCTTTTCTTCGACTGAATTTCCCGGTCTCCCCTGTTTCCCCACCAGAATTGATGGCAGTCGTCGGAGGAGGTGGTGGAGGCGCTCCTGGAGGAGGAGGTGGAGGTCAAGGGCATGTCCCTCCTCCCAGATTATTCACAAAAGTAGCAGCGAGATACGCCCCCCTGGTTTTGCCCATCCCCCTACATGATCTTCCTGAAAACTACATCAAAAATCTTCCTAAGTTCACTGGGGAAGGAGATCTAACCGCAGCTGAGCATATAAATTTCTTTGACCAATTCACAAACGTCTGTGGTATCGAGCACAAAGATGTCTATTTGAGACTCCTTGTCTAGACCTTTGAAGGACAGGTCCAAACTTGGTTTCGGAGCATCCGGACATATGACGCTTTGGAAGATGCTTTCCTCAGAAAATGGGGAGAGCGAAAATATCACTTATATTACCTTACCGAGTTTGGGTCCCTAAAGAAAAATAACTTAGAAACAGTCATGGAATTTATTCTGAGATTCAACAAACTGTATAATAAGATTCCAGCCGCAGTTAAACCCTCCGAACCCTCAGCCAAAGTAACCTTCGTGGGAGCTTTCGAGCCGGATTTCGCACTACTTTTGCGAGAAAGAAGAGGAGCCACCCTAAATAGAATGCAAGACGATGCTGTCAAAATAGAATCTAATATGATGGATTCAGGTAAATTAAAGGCTAAAGTAGAAATAGTCAACCGCGAGAATAGACGCTATAGGGAAACAGCGGGTCCTTCGAGCTCAAATAAATACACTGATGACAAAGTAGATGACATGGCCCGAATAATTAAAGAACTGTCTAAAAAAATCTCTAGGATGGAGTTGGACCAGTTTAAAGCTGATTCTTGTAATAAAAAGGACTTCAAGAGAAACCCAAATCCCCAAAATCAACAGAGACAAATAAAAAACGAAGATAAAAAAATACAAGCTCCACTAAAGAACGAAAATTTTATAAGATCAAACGACCTCCAAGATTTCGGAGATTCGGAAGATGAAGTCGCGAATTTCGGTGATGACTGTTCGCAGCCGTATCTGACTTGTGCAGACTATGAAAAATCTTTGAATACCCCACAAGCATCTAATAAGGATGAAGAAGGTGATCACACTGATCCCTGTGTATCTCAACCAGAAACAGAGATGATAATGGCCGAGTTTCAACCAAAGTACAACCTAAGATCTAAGAGTAAGCCCACCTCAACGAATCAAATTAAGAAAATCCTTCAAAAATATCAAGCTTATGAACCTCCTTCGGAAGAGACCTTGTTACCCAACAACAAGACCAAGGTAGCAAGCACTCAAGAGTCCAAGGCAAAAAAAGTTGAAACTCAAACACAAGAAACCAGACCAGTAGATAAAGTCACGTCTTCAACTAGGATCACGAGTGATAAATCGATCCAGACAAGAAAGTCGGAAAGAAAAAACTTGGAGGTTTCGACCAAAGAAACGGATAAGGTAAACACATCTTTCAGTTTTGAAAATGAGTTAAACAAAATTAAAATACCGATTCCTTTGGTAGAATTAGCAAAAAATCCCGCTTATCGGAAGAAAATTGCCAAAGCGATGGGTGTCTACAAGCTAGAAAGTCAGTCTGATGTTATCAACCTGGAAGATGACAGACCTAACATCACCTTTGGTCCTCATTTTGAGGTGTCCAAAGATAACATCGCTCCTTTTTATATCACCCTGAATATACATGATCAGTTGCTGCATAATTGTATGTTAGACTCTGGGGATTCCCATAACGTTATGCCCAAGATTATAATGGACAGGTTGGGTCTCCTGATCACAAGACCTTATGGAAATATGTACTCTTTCGATTCGAGAAAGGTTAAATGTATGGGAATGATAAAATATCTGGTAGTTACCCTGGCTCAGGTCCCGGTCAAGAGTATCCTGATGGATGTGGTTATCGCAGATATTCCTCCCAAGTATGGCATGTTGTTATCTAGATCATGGGGAGCCAAACTGGGGGCTTCTGTGCAGTTGGACATGAAATATGCCACAATCTCTGTGTTCAGTGGTCAGTTCACTCGGTTGTACAGGGAAACAAGATTAGCGTATACAGTCAGTGACCCTCAAAACCCAAATAACTTTCCCATTTACGTTGCAGACCAAGATCTAGGGAATTGCATTTTGTCCTTTGATGATGTTTTGGATGGATCTCTAGAGGAACTCGATATGAAGCAAGAAGAGACAAGTCATTTGATAGAAGATCTGTGTAACACCGGAGTTTGGAAAATGTATTTCAATGGTGCCTTATGTTCTGAATGGGCAAGTGCAGGAGTGCTCTTAGTCGCTCCCGAAGGTAAATTCATTGTTCCTTTCTCTTATTGACTGCAGTGGGACATAGATTACACTAACAACGCATGCAAATATGAAGCATTGATCTTAGGATTAGAGGCTGCGAAAAGGCTAAATATAAAAAACCTGGAAGTTTATGGTGACGCAGAATTGATAGTAAGACAAATAAACCGACAATACCTAGCCAAGCATCCAAGACTAAGAACATACAAAAATTGTGCTTGGGATTTGATGGAGAACTTTTTCTCATTCATAAAGGTCCACTTTATCCCTCGCGTAGAGAATCTACATGCTGACGCATTGGCCAAGGCAGCTTCAACCTTTTCTCCTCCCACAACCATCAAACTGACATATCACATTGAAATCAGATACAAACCCTCTATACCAAACAATATACGACACTAGCAAGTCTTTGAATATGACAAAGAAATCCATAAATTTCTTATAGCGGTAGGTGAGTTCTCTGAAACTCATCCATACCAAGAGAATCAAAATGACCCGATGTGGATTATGCAAGAGGGAGAAGATCCTGAAACCTTCCGAGAAAAAATAGCGGATCATCGTATGTTGGTCTTTAAAAGCAACCAAATTCCGAAAGGCTTAATTCCTTTAGAAAGACTTTTCGATCATAATGACATACCTGTGAAATCCACTTTGCAGCCCCAACCTAAAGAAGTGGAGGACTGCGATATAGGAACTGAAAAAGAATCCAGGATAGTAAAGATATCTAAGTTCCTCCCTCCGAAGGTAAAAGTCCAGTACAAAGACCTACTCAGACAATACAAAGATGTTTTCGCCTGGTCCTATGATGAGCTTAGAACGTATGACACTTCCATAATTGAGCACAAGATACCTTTGAAGCCCGGAGTCAAGCCGTTTAGGCAAAAGCTTAGGCAAATTAACCCCATTTTGTTGCCCGTGATTGAAAAGGAAGTTAAGAAGCTTTTAAATGAAAAAATAATCGTACCTCTAAGGTACTCAGACTGGGTGGCAAATTTGGTCCCGGTCAGGAAAAAGAACGGAGAAATCAGACTATGTGTAGATTTCCGAAACTTGAACAAGTCTTCCCTTAAGTATAATTATCCACTCCCCAAAATGGACCACGTCCTAGAAAAGGTAGTCGGAGAAAATCAAATGTCTATGATAGATGGGTTCTCTGGATATAACCAAATCTCCATGAACGAGCAAGACAGAGAAAAAACTGCTTTCACCACACCATGGGGTACATTCATGTATGACAAAATGTCGCTTGGTTTGATGAATGCAGGAGCTACATTCCAGCGTGCTATGGACATTGCTTTTGTGGGAGAAAGAGACAAGTTCGTAGTCATCTATCTCGACGATTTGACGGTTTTTTCTAAAACTGATGAAGAACATTTGATCCATCTAAAACGGACTTTCGAAAAATGCCACAGGTATGGTCTGTCTTTGAACCCAAAGAAATCACATTTCTCTATGTGGGAAGGTAAGCTTATGGGACATATCGTATCTAAGTATGGGATCAGGATTGATCCTAAGAGGATTGAAGCAATAGAAACTATAAATATTCCCAGAAACGTAAAAGAAATTCAATCTTTCTTAGGTACAATAAAAATTTTACGAAGGTTTATCCCAAATTTTGCTGAGATTGTCAAATTGATCACAGGAATGTTGAAGAAAGATAGCAGAGTAAATTGGACGACTGAGGCTAAAGCATCGTTCGCGCATATTAAAAAATTTATCAGCGAGGCACCTGTGTTAGAAAGCCCAGATTACTTGAAATATTTCCTCATTTTCTCGTTTTCTTCTGAACATACTATCGCTGTGGTGCTCCTGCAAAAGGATGACGAAGGCTTTTAACGGCCAATCGCGTTTTTTAGCAAGAGCCTTAGAGACACCGAACTAAAGTATGACATAATAGAAAAATAGGCGTACGCAATGGTAAAAGCGCTAAAAGCATTCAGAACCTATGTACTGCATTCAAAAATTATCGCATACGTGCCAACCAGTGCTGTGAAAGATATATTGGTACAGCCAAATAGTGATGGAAAACGAGGGCGTTGGCTCACTAAAATACAAGAATTCGATCTGGAAGTCAAGCCGACTAAATTAATAAAGGGACAGGGTCTAGCCAAACTCTTGGATGAGTCAAATCTTAGAGCTCTTGATATAAATTGCCTCCAAGGGGAAGACGGAGACGCACACCTGCACGAGCCAGATGACCAAACATATGCAAGCAAGGTCGAAGAAAAGTTCATATCGTTAGGCTGGTATAAAGACATAGTGTTCTACTTGTTAAACCTGAAATGTCCAAATGAACTATCACCAGCCAAATGCAGAACTTTAAAACTCCATGCTGTAAAATATTGCATCGCCGAAAATCAACTATACTAGAAGGATCCACTCGGGTTCCTACTAGTCTGTTTGGTTGAGTCGGAAAGTCCACGGGTTATAGAATAATTTCATTAAGGAGTCTGTGGAGGACACCATGCATGGAGAGCCATAGCCTACAATATCTTGAGGGTCGGATACTATTGGCCGAAACTATTTTCGGACGTCAATGCCAAAGTGCGTGCCTGCAACCCGTGTCAAATATTCGCTGGTAAACAAAAACTCCCTGCACTACCACTCGTTCCAGTTAAAACTGAAGCCCCATTTCAACAATGGGGACTAGATTTCATAGGGGAAATTAATCCCCATTCCAGTGCTCAGCATAAGTGGATCTTAACAGCCACAAATTATTTTACAAAGTGGGTGGAAGCCATTC
>JZKD02S1672783.1:71649-97226 GCA_000966675.3 Picea glauca
TTGGGAGATATTGGGCATTTTTGGAGGCCAAATTTTGGGAGGAAGTTGGGGATGGATAACCAACTTCAGATCTATAAAAACCAGGCCTATTTGAGGCCATGGAGGATAGTCAAAGAAAATTTATGCTTAAGGGAAGCCAAGCCAAAGCCATTTTTATGCAGGGAAGTTGTTGAGAAGCAGACGCATGTGGGCCATTTCTGGGAGCTCCGGTCATCCGTTTTGCGTGTCGTTTCTTTTGCTGGGTGCTAGAGATCTGGAAGAACATGAAAATATCATTCTTGTATCCTAATGGAACTGCTACTATGTACTTTTGAGCTTTGAACAGAAATAAAGAAGCCTCCCCCACAGAGACAAAGGCCCGGAGACGTAGGCAATTTTGTGCCGAACTCCATTATCAATTCTCTTGTTATGGTTTGTTGTTTATTACTTCATTTCAGATCTACATATATGTATATGGTTGTCATAATTCCTCTTATTTCCTCATTCTTTCATTAAGCTTCTCAAATGGTTAATTAACACATGCAATTAAAAACTCAACCACAGTCATTAAAAGATATTTTCGGATCATTGGGAAAGAGTGGTTCTTGTTGGTTGTTTCCCTAAAAGAGGGTAGCATAATTATGAGTATCTCTATGGGAATTATCATATGAATGGTTGTAAAATCTCAAGGAGGAATGATGTGGAAGTTTGAAATGTCAATGTGTGTGGATGACATAGAAAATGTGCAATCATTGAGCTTTCAATGCTCTCTCTCTCTCTCTCTCTCTCTCTCTCTCTCTCTCTCACACACACACACACACACACACACACACACACACACACATACTTGAATGCATGGATTGTATGTAGTGTAAGGATGGTTGTTATGAATTTAGGTAGGATTAAGTGAGCCTTAAGGAAAATGAGCACTTTCCCGGATTGAATGATACCATGGATTCATGGAAGATCCTTTGTTGAGGGTCCAAAAATATTGATGGAATAATAACTTGAGGAGGCTTCACTCCCTTCCTAAAAAAGAGCTAATAAAAAAGTTTGAAGAGAAATGAGCAAGAAGTGCTTTGTTGTTATTGTAGAAGGAAATATAATTATACCTTTGAAACTTCTATGTAAATGATTGTAAACAATCATGAGTGAAATGATATAAGAAAAGATGCAAGTGAAACTATGAAGTGTTCCAGTGGAGGACACACACAACATGTTGATGCACGTGACTAAGTGCATAGTGTATGAAAGAAAAATGGAATAATGTGCATGCATGAACATGGAAAATCGGATGCATAATAGGAATGCATGCTTATATTCCTTATGGAATATTGGGTAAATAACTAAAATGGTAAATCTGATGCTGACTCAGGATTGATACCATTTCAAGAAACGAGGGATATGCAACAATGGAGTTGCATGTTGAAGAAGTTTCCTATGGAGGAAATGTGTAAAGAAATATGTCAAGAGAATGGAGTACATTAAGGACTATTGGAAAATTAGATAGCGGGATACAAGACTATTTGTATAAGAATCATGGATTACATTTTGAAATATAATGCATGTATGAAGTGCACGCAAGTGAATGATTGATCACCTTGATCCCAATTATGGTTGACGTGCAAAGATGCATTGCCATGATGTTGAATTGTGAATTATTTTTGGATGACATAGTATGATGCTACATCTAGGAAAGGTCAAGATGAAGACTTGGTTGAAACTACCCAAGGAAGAGAGTAGGAAGGTCCCAGAAGGGGATGAATTGTCTAGGAAAAAAAAAAAAAAAAAAGGAGGAACACTTTCCTCACTATTAAAACTTTGATTTGTTTAACAAAGTTGTAAACTATAAAAGTAAAGCTGGAAAACAATTTTATGAATATGTTAAAATAAATCATCATGGTTAAACCATGATGTTGCAAAGGCAGTGAGGCCTTGGGGATAGTTCAGTTAAGCTTAAAATTCCAAACTATGTAGGAGGAGTTGGAAGAAGGGAAGAGACCCTTAACTCCTCTCTTAATGTTTATTTTGTTTATTTAGGATGAGGAGATTGATATACAGGTGTATGTAAATTTTTTTGCATGAGAATAATGATAGCTTCACGACTATAGAGACAATTGAAAATTTGATTGTTTTTACACTCATAAAAATATTGAGGATAATGTAACAAAGTGTATATGGATATGTTGATACATATTTGGAATTGTTTGTTGATTTAAATTGACCATTGTGTGTCATTAATACCCAAGTAGGGTAGTATTCAGAAAAAATAACTTGAATGACAGAGGGAGGAACCTCTAGCATCCAAGGATGGATGAAATACTTGCAAGAAAATTCATGAACAATTGTGTCATAAAGGCATTGACCAATCGATGATGATTGGGAACAAAGTGATCATACACATCATGACTTAATGCATTGAGGAAATTCATATTTGCATGAGTGGGAATGTATAGGATTTCCCAGTATGGAAGGAGGACCTTCCAATATTATACTAGAATTGTAACGATGGTAAAAAGATAAATTGGGTGGCTATGAATAATGACACCTTGGTTATTAGTGAAGGAAGAATGTTGGAACGCATTCATGTGAAACTTTCAGTTTCATGTGTGCTGATTTGAGGCTATGATCAACTCAAACTAGGAGGAGCAGTCTTATTGTAATAATAAATATGGATAGATGATCCTTGAGTTGGAAGGTTGGCTGAGTTCCAACGTGCTCTAGAAAAGTTCCTAATATGAAATGTGGTAAATTGGAATCAATGCAAAGGTCCATTATGTATGAGTGAGGCAATGGACATTGCAACATTGATTAAATTAATTTAATGTTTGATTGCATTTGAAAATGGTTGGTATTCCAATGATGCATATGTGGGGAATGATAAATCCTTTTATTTTTTACGATTGAATAGATAAATGTGATGTGATTGTTAGTATGCACAATTTTTGAATTGTTTGGAAACCACTGCAAGTGTGAAATTAAGATGTATGTGCATGATAAAATAAAAAATTGTTCAGTTGTGTGAATATGTATTTGCAGGAAAGATAGTCTTGGATATGACAGTAGTGTAAGTCCATAAGGAAGACCAAAGCTTGTTGGGTATCAAATATCCAAGCTATTACGAGAAACAAAATCTCATACTTGTGAATATGGTTCCTGTGTGGAATAGATATGAAAATGAAAATGTGGAATTATAAATATGTGGGTAACAAATTTGATATTTTTTAAATTGATGATGGCATCTCATGGATTACTATGTGCATGTGATACAGGTGAGATGAAATATTTTTCCTAGAGGGTCAGATGATGGTTATCAAGATGAAAGTGTGGAAATAGGCCATTGTTGTGACATGAGAACCCATATGCCATGATCATCATAGATAATGTCATGTTGCGGTAACACGAGCTGGAGGGACACCTTGGCAAAACGAGCTTGGGAACACCTTAGTTGCAAGACTTGGTGAAGCCTCTGAATCTCTTCTTGTGTGATAAGTCCTTGGAAAGGAAATATGGATCGCCTAAGGGACCGTATAGTAGAGAAGATGATACCTGAGCCTGGGCCCGGAGGGTGAGTGAATGCAAGTAATTAAAGACTTTGATAACTCTTGTAAATTGTTGATTGGGATCATGATCACAATGAGCATGTCAAGGAAATAGTGAGCCAAGTTAATAAGACAACCATAAGGATGCAGATCCATGAAATTGCATAGATAAGTCTTGTGTTGATATGAATATTTCCCCTTGAGTTTTGAACAAAAATGAAATGTTTAGGCATGAAACTATGAATTAATATGCTTGTTGTATGATATTGTTGTGGGAAGGTGCTAAATTCCAAGAGTCTAGAAAGGACCAGACGAAGAAGAGGAAATTCATTGTTGAAACAACTAAAAGATAAAGGTATGCCAGGTGTTGTTGAGAAGAACACCAAGGAAATTGTTCCTTTTGAAGGGGGAGGGGGTTGTAATACCCCATTTCTAAACCCTTGATTATATCAAATTATTCATAACTAATTATTTCCATGCAATGAAATGTAAATATTGTAAATGTATTATTTTTTAATTGATAATTCCAACAAATGACTGTGGGGTGAAGACTTAAAAGTACTAGCCATGGTACCACTAGAAGGAAGAAAGAGGAAACCTAGAGTGGGGTTCATTAGGATAAGATGACCCAAGCCTCCTTGATAAAATATTTAATTTGGAAATATTTAGTTATTTCCCTTAACTCTGATTTCAAGGAAAAATAAGTTAATGAGCAAGGACTAGTGGTTGAACAACCAACCACCCTCGATGAATGGAAGTATGGAAGGTTTCCTGAGGTGACATAAAGTTGTCAGTTAGAGGATAGTAGGAAAGATCACCATGAGTCCCCATGATTTACCCTTGGGTTTCCTTCTAACAGAAGAAAGAGGAAAGGTCAAGAACCTTCTAGAGCGATACATGCAAACGAAACACATAGGTAAATGCGAAAGGGGAATTATATGGTTTTGGGGGGCATGAAAAGAAGAGCAAGGCTTTGAGTCTAAAGGGAGTGAACCCACGTATGGGAAGAGAGACGTGAGTATCAGAGGAATAATTTGGTTGCAGGACCCATACAAGAGTTTAGATACCCAACTCGATCTAATAGGTTGTGAGATCGATGTTGGAAAGGGAATTTGATAAACCTCGATGAGGCTTGGGTTGGGTGGGGTGAAGAGATTCTCACCAAGAGAGAAGGAGAGTAACCTTCACATAACAACCTCCTTGAGAACTCAAAATATATTCCCTGGTCGTATCATGGCCTGGCATAGGGGTGACCTACTATTGAAGTGATTGAGCATGTAAAGCCTATGGTTGGGTGGAAAGGCAAACACCCACAGTCAGTTGGCTAGTGGAAATTTGTAACATATGAGTATTTCCTTTACTCAATGTAAATGGATCAAGGCCAAATGAATATTATATATAGTTGTCATATGAAAATATGTATTCCTGGTTAATGGTGTTAATGCTTATTCCTTTGGTAAATTATTGAACTTGAAGTGATAAGCACATGTATAGAAATGCATGTGTAATATTTATCTGAGAAGGAATACCCTGCATTTTACCTTGAATGATCAAGGAACTATACAAATGTTTTTATCCTATTATTTTAATCTTGGATATAGTTGTATGATTGTGATAGGAATGTGTATGTCATACATAGATTTTTGAGCAAGGTCCAGGGCTCTTGAAATCCTGGTTAGAACCTTGAAGAATCCCTAAAATTAGTTAATTTTGTAAATTGGGTGTTAACCCATATTGAGAACCTATGTTTAAGCCAGAAGGAATCACCATTGTTGGAATGGTGTGATGAGTTAATCCTATCCCTTCATTGATGGCAAGTTAATCATATCCCTTCAAGTGTTGAGGTTTGTATAGACTCAATGATGAAAAGAAGACCTAGAACCATCACAGTTGTTGACTCGGCATGGTGATCAGATATGAATTATTCATCGGGACTAGAATTCCTTAGAAGTGATTAAGGGAAGGCATCGTCATCATGAATGATTGAGAGCCAAGACTTGTATAAAGTATGGAGATGATGATGAAAATTCGAAGGACGAAATGAGAACCATGGATCAACTCATGGGTGAGATTAAATCTCACCCTTTCATTGGGAAGGTATCATCATCAGGTGACAAGTCCTTAAGTGGATCAATAGTTAGAAGCATGAGTTCTAATGATGACGAGAACCTTGATATTAAATGACAAACATTGATCCAGAGGGAGTGACTCCGATGAGATTTGAACCATTGATGACAATGCCATCATTTTCATAAGTGGGAGGTTGATGAGGTTGAGTTTTTCTCAGAAAGTGTTGACAATGATAGGGGTCATGGATTAACGAAAAATCATCGATCAATGCATAGGAAAGGCCTAACCACAACCATAAATTGCCTTAGGCCCCAATTAAGTGATAAAAATGGAACACTAATGTCATGATGATGTGGCTTTCCATCTCGACATCCAACGTATCCTACTGGTGACAGTTTTCAGGAGGGGATTGGATGACAGGACAAAAGTGGGCCTCGATGGGAGAGGAGGACCTTGGATATTCACTTTAATACTTTCTGTCAAAACTACAGGATAAGAGATTTGGACCATTGGATTCGGATGTGTCATCATCAGAGCATGGGAGGTTGGTAAGGTTGCATGTTGGCCAAGAGTATAGATGACGATGAAGGCATGGGAAAATATATGTATCGTCGATTCGGTGGAGGCGAATTCGACAAGATATTGACCATTGGTGCTAGAAGGATCATCGTCGGAGTATAGAATATGTGAGTGAGTATTGTGCCTAGGATATTTATATGACAATGAATATCCTAAGAGGAAAACACAAGGAATATTGATCTGGGCGAGAGCTAGTCTCCTTCGTTGATCACCATAGTCCTTTCCCGAAAGAGGAGAAATGAGAATGATGTCCTAATGTTGTGGAAGTACCATGTGTCACAATAGGTGGCAAGCGGTGATAGGGCCATGTGTCAGCCTTTTGATGACATGGATAGTCACGTCATCCCACACGTCAAGTCATGGGAAGATATACATGTCATCCCATGATTGGTAGAAGGGACCGAGTGTGAGTTCTTATCTATTTTAAGTGTGGGGATAGGTGTCTTAATACTATCCCTTAGATCCATAGTTCGAGAGATCTAGACCGTCAGTGAAAAACACATCGTCGTCAGGGCATAAAAGGTTGGTGAATTTGAAGTGATGGCCAAAGAGAACCAACGATGATGGGATAAACCCAAGAAGGAATTAGAGCCATCGATTTCATCGGATGTAATCTCTCTGAATCTGGTTCGTTGATGTGATCTCAATATCATTGATGAAAGGGAAGTCAATGACCTAAAGGAAGGGATTTGGGTATTGAGTCGATGACAATGATGAATATCTAGAGGAAAGACAAAAAACTACTAATCGGCAAGTAGGACAGATTAAATCTTGGTCGTCAATTTGTCGTGGGTCCCACCTTTTCACCTTGGAAAAAGGTTAAAGGGACAAGCATTAACCACTGTACATGTTTAAGGTCTCGATGTGATTTGGGTTGTTGGATGTCAAGGGTTGAGAGTTTCAGATAAAGAGGATGACATATCTTAGTCATTCGTTGGAGGATGTCGAGGCATGTTCCATTGGCATGGACATGGATGAGTATCGATGACAACGATGTGTTGGGATTGAATGACAACCGTTGATCGACAGGATGATGAGAATGAGTCTTAGTCGTGGATCTATAGTGGGACCCACTATCCCTTTATCAAGTGAAGAATTGAGAAGACGTTAACCATCGAGCAATTTTGAGACACCGACAAGATCATGATTGTTGATTTTCAAATCCCAAGAGGTGTGATATATGGAGGGTGAAGACATCAAGGTGATCGTCATCGGAGTAGATCGGTCGGGGGTGGTGTATGAATCCTTAAGGTAAGAACCCCGAGGATGAAAAAGGTTGGCCTAAGTGATCGGGGTCATTGATATAGAGGCTTAATGGGCTAGGTGGAAGGTACTACGCCAATGTCATGCAAGAGGAAACCAGTGGATGGGAGCCACATGGATGCTACGTGTCAGTGAGGTGGAATTTGGACCAATGAAGGATAAGAAAAAATTTGGAAGGCCAAAAATTTTGATCCGAGACTCAGATCTAAGCATAGTTACAGTCATTGGAAACCTCTTGATGAGAAAAAGGCGATGGTTCCCTTGAGAAGGGATTTTGAGATGGTTAAGGAAAAGTGAAATTTTAACACCCCATCAACCTAAGTAAGGACTAGTGGATTGGGTGTCCTACATGAGGCTATGTGGAGGGATCATGTATGTTGTGTGGTGGTTTTTGCTTCTCGATAGTTGTAAAAACATAGAAACCCTTGTTCTCCCAACCAAAAGAACCCACTCAAAAGGATCCCTAGATAGTGAAAAATCATGGTTTGTATGAGAGCTCCTTGAATTGGAAAACACCTCTACCCTGAAATATGGGATCAACATATGATATTTTATGAAAGCATATAATCAATTTGCAATAAAGTAAACTAGAAAAAATTAGAGATAAAACCCTACATACATAAATACAAATAAAAAGGGTGGTTAGTACAACTGATGGATATGAAAGTACATGTAATGTAGGGGATCTAACTCTCAATCTCATTTTCCATATTAAGCGTTTAGGTGGTATTAGCAAGGGGAAACATTACAACATCATTATTGATTTTTCTTTAGAGAGAGAGTTTCACTATTGTTCATTTTGCATTGATTTATTGTCCAACAAGTCATTGCATAATACCTATAACACCTATTTAATACATATAAACTCTCCCTTCCCTGTGCACCCACCTACTCCAAATACATGTAAACCCGGTTCAACTAAAAAATGCCTCTCCCCCACTTAATATGAAAAAATATATTGACTTGATCTTTCACAATTTTAAAATCCCATTTTATGAATGAATGTGATGAGATATTGGCCAACAAGTGAATCCCCTCCACTTTTGGTCCCATCACGAAAGGGTACCAACTACCTAGTGGACCTTATAACGTGGACCCTTTTACATTAAATAACTACCCACTATTATCTGATGGGTCTTATTCAAATATAATGGTTGCATAAATCAATTGAATAATTCCTAAGGGTTATACATGGCAGTAGGATACCTTGAGGTATAAAAGGAACATTCTCTTAGTGAAAACTTTTTTTTTAATACAAAGGGTCTTAGAGGAGTTGTATTTATCACCTACCATGGGTCACTCTCACTTTGATAGAACATATGAATGAACTAAGAAATATTTCCTTTAGGAAGGCATGGAAATAGAAATATAGGATTTTATAGAGACATTGGATGCTTGTCAAAGAATCATGGGTGAGACGATGAATACTCCTGGGGAATTGCAACCTCTACCAATCCCAACCACTATCAGGATAAACATCTCCATGGATTTTACAGAAGGTCTTCTGAAAGCTATTAACAAATTGATTATCATGGTGGTAGTTGACCATGTTTCTAAATATGCCCAGTATTGTTCTTCGTCACACCCATTTATTCCTTCCACAATTTCCCAAGTCTTCATAGATCAAATTTTTAAGTTACATGACATGCTCATTTCCATTGTGTTAGATCGAGATCCCAAATTCACCAAATAATTTTGGCAAGGGATATTTAAACTTTAGGGTACCCAATAAAAAATGAACAACATCTATCATTCCCAAACCAATGTTCAAACAAAAGTGGTCAACAAGTTCTTAGAAACCTCTTTGTTATGTTTTTTTTTTTTTGTAACTGGTGGAATCAACAACTTAAACAGTTCTCATACTCACGTGACATGGGGTCGATTCTCGTCTGCTACAACTATAACCTCCAGGTGCGTCCACACCACCAGCAAGCATGGGGAAAGGGTAATTCGGGGTGAGAATCGAACATGATACCTCCTTTACATATTTCCTTCATTAACACAGCACTTGTCAGTCAGTTTACACCCGTGCGGGCTCAAAAAATTTGAAGGACATGGGGGTGGGATTTGATCCACTTATGTGTGCACAGGTCACGATACAATTTAATATAGTATCTCTAGGTGCAACCACATGTTCAACCAATACCTCAAGGTTCCCCCATGCCTCGAGGTAAGGCCCTCATAGGAATTGAACCCTCCCCAATGATGAAAAAATCCTCTCTTTCCACCATTGGATCCAACCCCTTTGGGATTTTTATGCTTCTCTTTAGAAATTCCACACCAATGGGAATAATGGCTACCCCTTGTAGAATGGTGGTACAATATCACTCATCAAGGTTCTACCCAAATGACACCATATGAATCTCTCTATGGCCCAAAACCCTTGTATGTTGCTTCATATTTACCAAGCACTTCCAAGGTTCATCTAGTGGATCACACACTGTAGAGAAGTCATGCTATGCACACTTAAGGAGAATTTGGTTCTAGCTCAAAATAGAATGAAGCAACAAGAAAACCAACATCACTCAGAGTTTTGTATAATGGGAACACGAGTTTCGTCACCTTCAATCCTATAAAAAAATTACTTCAAAGAAAAAACCCACCAAAAAATCACACCAAAGTTCTATGGACCCTATAACATTATTCATCATATTGGACAAGTTGTCTACAAATTGTCTCTTCCAACCAACTCCAAGATACCTCCAGTCTTTCATGTGTCTTGTTTGAAGAATGTAGTGGGATGAAATTGCAGGGTGAAAACTAGCCTACCAAAACTTGATGAAAAAGGGTCCATTTGACTCTAATTAGAAGCAATATTGGCTACTAGAGAGAGTAAATTATGCTAGTGCATAGTGTGATAAGTACTAATCTAGTAGAAATATATGCATCTAGAATATGCCACATTTGAATTAGTAGTGATATTAAAACAATTTATACAACTATAGCCTTGAGGATAATACTTTCTTTGAAGGGGGAGGGCATGCGCGTTACCCTAACCTCCCTACTTTCATGCCTACTTTAGGGTTCTTATGAGATAGTCAATTAATGTGTGTGGCCATCTTCTTTGAACAAGGTCCATTGGATAGCTAGTGGATAATTATTTAATGTAAAAGGGTCATGTTTATCAAATGTAGTTGGTACTTATTAATGATGGGACCAAAAGTAGTGAGGGTTTTTCTATTGAGAATCTATTTATAAATTGAGAAGGTGGTCGAATTTTTTTGTCTTGATTTTTTGTAATTAGAGCTCTGCTCATTGAGAGGTTGCATTACCTTAGGATGTCCATGAATATTTCTCTTTTTCTTATGGAAATCATTAATACAAGGGTTATAATCACATATCTCATCTCATTGATCTCTTGTATTTGATTTTTTAAATTTATATTCTTTGAATACCTTGTTTGTGGTTCACATATAAGGGTTGAGGATCATTAGATTTATAGTACTTGGTGTACATTTTAGAGTGCCACTCTGTGACATGACCAAGGAGTCAACTAGCCCATTTAGCCTAATCATTGCACTCTCATCAAGGTGGTTACAAGGTTTGTCCTATGATAAGGTGACATGTTTGAAAGAGGCAGAAGCATGGATATAATTAGTATGAAACATGAATAGAAAATTTCAACCCTAAATCTATCCATTTCAAAGAACTCAACGCCTAGTGAGACTACTAATGTTGGTTAGGAGCAACTTGTTAATGAAAACACTCTTGATATTGATAAATACTCAATGATCATAATAATATCTCTCACCAATCAAGACTCTTTTGATATCAATAAGGACTCAATGATCATGATGAGCTCTCACCAATTGTTGGCTTAATGTTTCATAAAGACTATAATTATAATTTATATCGTGTACCTTGTGGTTCCTTCGAATTGTTCCCTATGTTATTTTGAACATATAATTTTGTATGCCTATACACTTACAAATTTAAAAAATAATCGATTATATCTTATGACACGACCCACTTTCTTTAAGTTTTCTTTACATTAAAGCTTTGGACATCAGGTTAGTCCCTACCAAGCCAAGGACTATAGCTTTCGGTATGAAGTCAACTATCATTGACTACTTATTAGTTGGTGCATTCTGTTAAATTTGTTAAATTAATTGGTACATTTTGGTGAGATTTTTATACACCTTGTCAATATTTTGACATCTTTTATTAATTTTTTTTTATGGAAATTAAAAATTTCTTTTTTAAATTTCAAATAATTTTTTTCTCATTTTGTGATTTTCCCACATCATAACTAAATAGTTCTAGTGGACTAGTGGAGGGAAATATTATTGCCTATTTGTTAGAGTTTATAATTAGTTTAAAAAATTGAATAAAACTAAATTATCCTATTGGTCCGACAACACATTGCCCTAACAGAGTGGATGAGATGTCCTCCTATCTTCACCGCCTCTGCATGCACTGCAAAGTCAATGCCCTATACCATTCTGCAATCTTCACCGCCTCTACTCCGCACCGTCTCCAAAGCCAAAAGAGAGAGAGGCTCCTGACCTCCACATTAAGGAGGTACCAAACCAGTTTCTCATCCACCTATAGGAATCTACTCATACCTCTTAACTCAACCATATACACAAAGCACACACAACTTCCTCTCCAATTTCCCCATGAAATCTATGCACCAGCGGTCTGGGAATGACTAAGAACCGCGTGCACAAAGAAAATTGGAAGCTCAACGTCCAATGTTGTGAAGATTAGTTCCATAGTAGCATGTTCAGAATATAAGTAAGTTCAGAATATTGTACATAGTATGTTTTTTTAATTTGATTTCTCAAATGAAATTTGAAGTTTGACTAATGGGAAATACGTGAATATGACTGGGGAAATGAGTGAATTTTAGAAGGCAAGCTCAAGAGAAAGGATTACCCTACATTGTTGACAATAGCAAGTGCGAATCTGGAATTCAATCCCGGTGATCAACAGACTACTTCTGAGACAAGCATGTTGAAATGACAATCTAAGCCAGACACGGGTAATAATTAGACACAATAAAATATAGAAGATAGAGACAATTAACAACATATTCATAGCATATACTATACTCCCTTTGTTTTTGGTCACTGTTGTACATCTGTGATTCCTCAAGTGTCATTTAATGGAGTCTGGGATGTCAAATAACTCCACATGTTAAAATATCTTCCACTCATAATTGAAAAAACTAAATAGATATTTGAACTTTGAAATCATAACTAGTTTGGCCTCTAAAGTTAATGTGGCTCAATAATAAGTAATAATCAGGTCGACCTATCACAAATGTAGATAATTCATACAAAATAGATTTTTTTGTGGAAATGAAAGTGGAATTTTTTGCGAAAATGAAAGTGGAGCTTCACAACTACCACAATCTTCATCTAATCATTGAAATAAAGCATTAAAAATAAGAATATCGAACCAGCAAAACTAACAAATATATTACTCCAAGTCAACAGAAAATCCATTCCATTAACATCTCTCTCTTAAGGCTCGTCCAAAGTGTTATCACCCTAACAATTTTTATCGGGATCTAAAAACTTATGAAGTTTAGCGAGACGCTATACCACAGTAGAGGCGTGATAGTTCACGGTGCTTAGCTATATTCCACGGCGTATGAATGAATGTAGTGGAAGTGGGAAGGGAGTAACTCGGTGGGCCGTCGATCTTGAAGAATCTTAGATCTACGATCGAAGCCTACATCGTACAAACAAATAGCACGAAACTTAACATTGCAAAGGCAGACCGGGGAAAACTACTCTGGTTTCGACGGGGAACGTGTGGTGCTCTTACACACGCATCGGGGGAGACGACGGATTGCCCAAAACCACTTTTCCTATGGCCCAGATGTCACATGGTTCAAAACCTCATGTCGATAGCTCGCGGGGAGGATGGCAGTTGGTCAAATCACCTCACATCACCAGTCCAGGTACTTTCCTGGATGACATACCAAAAGGACGTCGCCGCATAACTAACTCAAGGCTCATCATTCGAAGTGGATTGATGAAGCATGGAACACCAAGGTAATGTGACAGTAATTCGTGAGAAAAGTACACAAACCATCAAATCTCAGATATGAATCATTTTATCCTATTCTGGGAAATTGTCATCTTATGCGTAAGAAAAACAAGCTCGGCCTGTGCTCCTGAATTCTGTAAACTCAAAGGGTGGACAAATCAAGATCTCTGCAAAGTCTGGAAGGCATGGATAATACCCATCAAACGGTGTCTGGCACGACTGGGTTCTCAGCTAAGGTACCAGGCAGGTCAATAAGAAAGAATGAAAGATGGGTCTTGCAGATGTTGGCGACTAAATTTCATACCGAACTTGAAACTGAGATAGAGTCGGGAGTAAAATTAAACCCCGAGTAAAATTAAACCCCGTTATGAGGGATCTTGTCATAAATGAACATGCAGAAAACACCTGCCACCCAGCCGCAAAGAAGAAGAGGAGCAAAAGGAGGAAATCAAAGGCCAAAACCAAGATGATAGAGAGCGTCGGGGAAAATTTCGATTGGTGAAGTAACCTGGAGGAGGAAATTTCCAAGCTGAGGTGAATCCTCAAGTAAATTTTTGGTGTATTTCAAATAGTTTTGGATAGATGTCGGCTTAATACTAGGGAGTCCTGATATGACAGACCGATTACTAACGGTCCCTTTAAATAATACAATTGTCCTTCCTTTTTGTAACTTGTATATGTTTTTAGAATTACAAGGAAGTCAGAACGTTTTAAATTCCATATGAAATCCCTCTATATATGCTTGGCCTCACGAGTATAGAAGCATGGAGAAAAGAGGATCCTGCCCTCTGTGTAGGAAAACTTTATAAATCTCTCGGGCTGGAATGAATACATGGGTGTAGAGGCAGATTTTGGGAATTTTTATGAAAAGATTCTAATTGGTGGTGTTATGAGTCTTGTTTTCTCTCATAGTGTGTGATTTCTGTTATTCTGTATTTTCATTTTGCTTTCTTCTGTCTAAATTGAGAAACTAAAAGTCTAGAATTCATTAGTCAATGCTCTCGGCTTGGCAATTTAGACTATGTTCATCTCTTCTAAACCATTTCAGAATTCATTACTATAATGCTCTGATAATAGTTGTGTGTTTCTTTTCTTCTAATACCATCTAAAATTTTCAAGTATAAACTTAGAAGTCACTTCCTCATTTAGCCTTTTCCTCTTGATTGTTTTCACGATTTGGAAATGCATCCTACATTCTTGACTCCATAGCCCAAAGGTCATCTTCAGCTCTTCAACAACTTTATTAAAACCCCAAAACTAACCAATTCTAACCATTGATTTCCATAGATGTATCAAGTGACACGAGAGAGCCCTCTTCGAGTTGAGTAGGCTAGTGCCTCAGCTCTAAAGCTGGTTGAAACATTTACCTCTGTCATATGTCTATTCAGTCGGACAAAATTTACAGAGTGCTGACATTCTGGTGCCGTTGTCGGGGACAAAATTTAAAAATTTTCCATGGGAAGAATGACATGGTTGAGTTCTAGGGTCTGAGAGCGGCAGACACTTAGGCACACATTGGCTGTATTCCTACTCTGGCGACTCCACTGATAAAAGAATCCTAAATTTCCAAGAGGCGACCCTGCTCTCAATACTTCAAGCGCGAGACAGAAACTTCACTGAAAGATGAAACTCCTTAACATGGTCAAGTAAGGGCATCATGAGGGAAAACAGGTACTCAAAATGGGACCTCTTACAAAGCATTTTACTTTTCATTTTAAGTTGCCTCTGCTCCTTCCTTGACAATTCCAAACGAACTTTATTTTACCTATTGTATCTTAATAATGATCATAAAAGACTTAAAATTATATTTCCTCCTCTATACGTTGCACATGCATACCCTCGCCTTGTCGCTGGTTCTGATAAAAAGGTATCACCTAGGCCACACAATGACAATGACCACATTAATGAATCACATGAGACTTAGACCAATGTCTCTCCCACTATTTTTGGCCCAACACCCCCTAAGGCTCGACATAGATATATACCCTTAAAGCTACCCCAAACCCTTCATGATTTCCCTCCAAATTCCTATGAGTTCCTACTTGTGTTCGATGGAGAATTGGGTATCATATATGCTAAAAATAACATTCAAGTGTTTGAGCATTTTATAGATTTATTCGAGATTGAACACGATGATGTGTGTATGAGAGTTTTCTCTCAATCCTTGAAAGGAGACACCAAACACTAGTTCAAACACTTACACCCAGAAACCATCAGCTCATGGGTGGAATTGAAGAAGTTTTTTTTTTAATTTTGGGGCAAGGAGAAATCCTTAGAGCTGCAACTCACTGAGTTTTACGCCTTGAAAAGATGTAGCAATGAATCTATTTCTGTATTCAGTAGAAATTTCTCTAGCATCTATTATAATTTGTCCAAAGAAATTCAACCCTCTGAAGTTGTTGCCATGCTCCATTATGCAACTGCTCTTCATCTAGATTTTTCTTTCCTCCGGATGGAAAGAAGACTTGGGTCCTTACAACAAATGTCTAGTGATGCTCAAGACATTCAACACAACATCCAAGCATGTAAACAAACCCAAAATGAGGGGTTTAAAGTTCAAGGACATGAAAGTGAATATGAACATAAAATAGTTGATTGGAATCTTGAGCATAGAATTGACAATATCATAGGTCCTCTTGAAGTTTCCAATGCTAGTGATTTTGCAAAAAATTACATCCCACTTGTTGAAAGAGGAGGTGTTGATCCATCCCATGATGAGCAGAGGGCTAGTCGTTTTATGTATTCATTTGTAGATAGTCAAGAATATGAGTGTGAAAAGTAGCTTGTTGAAAAACAGGTTGATGTTCTAAGTTTGTTCTTGTTAGATGACATGGGAATATGTGAATGATTTTTCTATATATGATGAATATGATGATTACGATGTTGACCCCCTGGAACAATCAACCACATGTTCTCTATCAGAAAATGTTCCTTTTCAGCAATATAATGAAAGTAATCAGGCTGCATATCACAATTACAGAGAAGAAAGTATTGAATCAGCTGAAGAGAATTCCTTACCTCTATGCTTTTCTTCTTTCAAATTGCTGAAAGAAAATCCTAAAATCATCATCGAAGAAAAAGAATCTATGCTTATGCAAAGCCACGCTAGATCAATGGAGCAAAATGAAAAGATGTCACAACATTATTTTCATGCGCTTGAAGACCCTATTGTTTGCACTAAAATACAACCATATGTTGGTAATGGAATTGAAGACGGTTTCAAATCAGGTAGGATAACCCTACAATTATGTTTTGTTTCTTTTGAATTATTGAAGAAAAATATTTGTAGTATCTCAGGACAGGGATCCTCCAAGCATGAACAGAGTGGTGATGATAATTCTATGGACAATCACATAAAGGGTCATGTCAGCTCAGATTTGCAGTCTATGCTCAGCTATCAGCCTGGAAAGGATGAAGAAGTTGCTCCAGAAAGTATTGTTCAAGGTCATTTTCTCCATCCTGAAATCAGTATGGATTCTCAAAGTGAAAAGGTGTTTCAAAGTATTTTCTCTTCCCTTGAGAATGACATCGTGGTTAAATTTTTAAGCAACATAGACATGGATGAAAATTCTGAAATTGCATCTATGGAATTTTCCAACAATAGAGAAACAAATGACATAGATGAAGCAGTGTATGCCATTTGTCCATCAGAAACACAGAAAGATAATGAAGAGGCAGTGGTTTTAGTCAAGTCATTTGGAAATCAGGGTTTTGAAAATCCATCCGCGGGAACTCTAGACTGTGAAGTAGTGCATGAGCAGAAACTTATTTCTATTTATTCACTGGAAAGTCAAAGTGGTTGTCCTCAAACAAATTTCCAGAAATTTAATGAAACCACATCAGAGTTGTTTGATGAACAAGAGGATAGCCTTGATGCATATTATATGGCTGTCATATTTGAAGATGTTCAAGAATATATGAATATTTTTGTTGATATGCATGGCCAAGCAGACAAACCTATCATCGCCATTTCATTCGAAGATGTTCTCATAACAGAAGAAATAGAGCAAAAACAACTAACACTGATGAAAGATACTTGCCTTTCGATTTTTTCTCGTCAAGGATAAATGATTTTTCATGATTTTCAAGATCCGATGGCCATCCTATTACAATCTTCAGTGAAGGATAAATTTGCTTCATTCATAAGCTCAGATTTTGGATTCAATTTGTTTTTTAAACCACCATCCTTTACGTTTTTCTACCATCTTGAGAAAAATGTGAACAAAGGAAAATCAGGAAGCCAAATGCTTGATTGGCTGCATTGGCACTTTAGCATCACTTGAGCGAGTGTTCATTCCAGCAGTTTTAGGGTAGGTAGGGATGTGAAAATAAGCTTGTCGATCAAGCATTTTCCAGATTGAGTTTTCTAGCACTAGCTATAGCCAATTTTCAATAATGCACTTGGATGTCCCCCATGCAGTTGGAAGCAGTGCACAGAGCTTGGTAGGAGCAGGACACACACATGTTTTGGGGAACATCCACATGGATTAGGAACCGGGTCTACAAGTTCTTTGCTACCTCGCTAGGAGGATAATATCCCCAGTTGGAGCCAATGTTATCACCCTAACAATTTTTATCGGGATCTAAAAACTTATGAAGTTTAGCAAGACGTTATACCATAGTAGAGGCACAATAGTTCAGGGTGCTCGGCTATATTCCACGGTGTATGAACGAATGTAGTGGAAGTGGGAAGGGAGTAGCTCGACGGACCGTCGATCTTGAAGAATCTCAGATCTACAGTCGAAGCCTACATTGGACAAACAAATAGCATGGAACTTAACATCATGAAGGCAGACTGGGGAAAACTACTCTGGTTTCGACGGGGAATGCGTGGTGCTCTTACACACGCATCAGGGAAAACGACGGATTGCCCAAAACCACTTTTCCTATGGCCCCGATGTCACGTGGTTCAAAACGTCATGTCGATAGCTCGCGAGGAGGATGGAGGTTGTTCAGATCACCTCACATCACCGGTCCAGGTACTTTCCCGGATGACGTATCAAAAGGACGTCGTCGCATAACTAACTCGAGGCTCATCATTCGAAGAGGATTGATGAAGCGTGGCACACCAAGGTACTGTAACAGTAATTCATGAGCAAAGTACACAAACCATCAAATCTTAGATATGAATCATTTTATCCTATTATGGGAAATTGTCATCTTATGCATAAGAAAAATAAGCTCGGCCTGTTCTCCTGAATTTTGTAAACTCAAAGGGTGGCCAAATCAAGGTCTCTGCGAAGTCCCGAAGGCATGGATAATATCCGTCAAACAGTGTCTTCCATGATTGGGTTCTCAGCTAAGGTACCAGGTAGGTCAATAAGTAAGAATGAAAGATGGGTCTTGCAGATGATGGCGACTAAATTTCATACTGAACCTGAAACTGAGACAGAGTCGGGAGTAAAATTAAACCCCGTTATGAGGGATCTTGTCATAAATGAACACGCAGACAACACCTGCCACCCAGCTGCAAAGAAGAAGAGGAGCAAAAGGAGGAAATCAGAGGCCAAAACCAAGATGATAGAGAGTGTCAGGGAAAATTTCAATTGGTGGAGTACCCTAGAGGATAAAATTGCCAAGCTGAGGTGAATCCTCAGGTAAAATTTTGGTGTATTTCAGATAGTTTGGGACAAATGTCGGCTTAAGAGAAGGGAGTCCTGATATGACAGATCAATTACTAACATTCCCTTTAAATAATACAACTGTCCTTCCTTTTTGTAACTTGTATTTGTTTTTAGAATTATGAGGAAGTCAGAACATTTTAAATTCCATATGAAATTCTTTTATATATGCTTGGCCTCATGAGTATAGAAGCATGGAGAAAAGAGGAGCCTGCCCTATGTGCAGGAAAACTTTATAAATCTCTGGGGCTGGAATGAATACATGGGTGTAGAGGCAGATTTTTGGACTTTTTATGAAAATATTCTAATTGGTGGTGTTATGAGTCTCGTTTTCTCTCATAGTGTGTGATTCCTGTTATTCTGTATTTTCATTTTGCTTTCTTCTGTCTAAATTGAGAAACTAAAAGTCYAGAATTCATTATTCAATGCTCTCGGCTTGGCGATTTAGACTATGTTCATCTCTTCTAAACCATTTCAGAATTCATTACTATAATGCTTTGATAATAGTTGTGTGTTTCTTTTCTTCTGATATCATCTAAAATTTTCAAGCATAAACTCAGACCCCATAGCCCAAAGATCATCTTCAGCTTTTCAACAACTTTATTAAAACCCCAAAACAAACCAATTCTAGCCACCAATTTCCATAAATTTACAGAGTGCTAACACAAAGAATAATGAAGGAAACGATTAAGTGAACGCAGCCTCTCGTTTAGTAATCCGTGTCTATAGCTAATCCCCTAATCAAGTTAGGTTCTTAGCGGGAAAAATGGAAAGCAATAGTTGCTTCTATTCTATATGATATTTTGTTAAGAAGAAAGCATGGCTTGTCTATAACAGACCAACCACTCCCTCTCCCTAATATCTCTTTCTTGTCATATGCTGGTGACTAATCTTTGCAAGATCTGAACAAATTTGAATATACATTGCAATGCCGGTGAACATTGAGAAAAAGTTCTTTGTCCATAACAAAACCTCAAAAAAAGTGATGTAAAACTATTGTTCTTCCTCCATAAAATCGAGTTATTACATACATCAAAGAGATTTGTCACATAGCCTCTTCTAAAAAAAAGTTGGATCCAAATCTTCTTTGTGGAGAAACAAAAAAACGAAACAACACAAATTTATCGGCATCTCTCCTGCGGTTTTTAGCCAATTGTTGTGGCTAGTATCCTCATCTCCTCATTGGGTGTTGATCATATAAGCATCTGATAGTGGCGGGTGGTTGGGACCCTGCTTCTTCCTCCCACGCAGTAAACATACATGTACAAAGAGATTAAGCTTGCTTAGCTCATCTCATCATTGGGAACATTTAACTTTACAAATGTGTTTGAATTTTTTTTAGTGTAAAATCCTTTGAGAGGACTTGCGGGTAGCTTTCTCTTTTATCAGATTCGATCTAGGTTTGAGTGGTGCAGGAGGACAGCAGAGAACCGGAGGTATCTTATGGTCCTATGACTTGGGAGTGTGGCATTCTACTTCTCCATTTTCTACCAACGAATCCAGATATTTTTCTGAAAAACCAAAGTTAGTGGTCAAGTTCAAAGTACTTTGAACAACTGCAAGGGGTGCCAAAGCAGGCGTGCTTCCTATTACATAGAATGAATCTACTTCTGAATTGACAGAATCCCTCGTCTTTGCTTTTGCATGTAGCTTATCCTTCTTTAAAATAACCGTAACTGATATTAAAAATACATTTAAAAAGAAATCATAATACTAACAATAACTGATATTAAAGGATGTAAAATATATTTTTTAAAAAGTAAAATGCAATCACCCTATCTACAATGCATTGATTATATATATATATATATAATAATAATAATCTATTTTTAAGGTCACGGCCAAGCCAGCATATCAAATTGTGTATGAGACCCCCTTGTTTGTGGGACAAGGGACCCCCCTCCGCCCAGTGATTTGACTGGTAAAGTCTACGGTATACATACCCTACCCCCCTCTGGATTTGAGCCTACAAATATGCATACAACATAGAATACAATAAGTTTAATATGGGATTATTATTGTGTATATATGACCTTACATGTGTGAGTATATCTTAAATATATTTTACATGTTCCATATAATGCGTGCTTAGTTAAAATATCTTCTTATCTTCTTGCAAATAAAATATCTTCTAATCTTCTTGCAAATAAAATATATAGAAAACGATGAATCGAAGGCATATACATGCAAAAATTTATTATTATACAATCTTCTTGCAAATAAATATATAGAAAAGAATCCAGGACATATACATGCAAAAATTTATTATTATATGAAATTATTATTGATTTTTTCCTATTTTAAAATTTTCACTGGACAGGCTTGAATGATAAAGTTATAAGGAATTATACAAAATAATTTCTCTTCTTATTCTCTAAATACAAGAACACTATATGGCACCAAAGAGATTATGATTTGTGCCCGAGTTTCATTATCCAGGTACTATCCAGCGACTCTACCAATTTGAATATAGAGTATGGACTATTGTTTGCATCACATATGTGTTGATGCCACCTCTTGCATGCGCATGGAATACCCGCAGGGAACTTCATCTTTTTCATTTAAAACATTTTTTCCAATAAACAAACGTAAAATATATAATAAAAAACTACAACTCAATCTTATGAAGTATAAATTAGCACAGTCACTCAATACCGTGGCTAGCCATCAGATTAAAATTTTAGATTAAAAGGTGATTAATTGTGTCCATTATCAATAGGTATACACCTTTAGGCGTAATTAATATTAATGTTAACTGAAATAAATTTAGCTACTGGTGAATGCAGAAAGGTTGATAAGATGAAACGAATCCTTATCAAAGTAATTTTTAAATATGATTAGGTAAATGTAAAAAAGTAAACACATACACTGATGTCTTTATAATAGCTAGGAAGTTAATGATTGAAATCACAGTCATTTATTTTGTGTGACTACTAAGAATATTCCAGCCATATTTAATCTTGTTCATAGAAAATTTATTAAGCACTAAACCTCTATTAAATCTGCCCATTGTCAATAGATGTACGCCTTTCAACCTAATAAATAAAATATATAATACAAATGTAAAATATATAATAAAAAACTACAGCTCAAGATTATGAAGTGTAAAATAATATTAACTTTAACTGAAATAAATAGAAATAAAGTATATAATAAAAAAACTATAGTTCAAGATCACGAAGTATAAACTTGATTCTAGTATGAATACACAATATATATGCTCTGTAATTTTTCTAACCCATATTTGTATTAGTTTCATGCAGAACCAACGGTGATGGCTGAATGAGAATAAGAATAAGGTAATGCCAAATAACTATTCTGTTCATTTCGCTTAAAAAAAACATGTTCATGTAAAGTATTATGGCAATGCCATAACAAACAATTTTTATTTTTGAGTTTTTCTAATAATAATAATATGAATATTCATAATATAAAAGCTTTTTTCATGATTTTTAAAAAAACAAAGTTGTTTTAAAGTCTATTAAACAAGTTTCTCCGTGTTTATATTTAGTCTTTTGATTAAGATTTATATCACTTCAATTATTTCATTCAATTAATTGTAAAATTCAATTTAGATAACGTCCAAAAATGAGTGAAAGTTCAGTTTTCAACTCCTTCTAAAAAGGACAATGTCTAAAGTTCTAAACTAAACTTTGTGATTGTTGAACTTATTGGGGTCACTTGATAACTGGCATGATACTATAGTTGCAAAACACATTATTGTTTTTCCAGAGTGGCCTTTTACCAAAGCCCATTAACAAAGTTCCTTTTAATTTAATAATTTTGATTTGTTTTATATTAATTTCATGTTAATTAATTATATTAATTATTAATAATGATTTATTTTATATTAATTTCATGTTAATTAATTATATTAATTATTAATAATTAAAAATAAAAATAAAATTTATATATAAATTTCATTTTAATTAATATTATTATATTTTGATTTGCAGCTAATTCCCATGTTTATTACTAGTAAACAAACAACACACTTAATGTAGAAGAATCATTGTTTTCTTAACCCCAATTAAGAGGGTTACACAATAATATACGATAGATATAAGTTGGTGATTGTATGGTCCTAACATGTTCAATTTCATTGGAATTTTCATTTATGCATATCGTGTCTCTTTGGGCCCGACGACTCGATAGAAAGAACACCTAGTTTATCTTTTATTAAGTTGCTACTAAAAAATAATGAAACAAATGCATAACATTACACCTCGGGAACTTATTTCGAAAGTTTACTGATATTTCTCAATGGATTTTGAGCGAGTATTGTTTCCATCCAGTTTTGCATAGAGTGGCAGCATACGACCATGGAAATACAGTCAAAGGTCTCGACCAAGAGAAAATGTACGAATAGACTTGAATCTGCGCCCCGTGAAAGGCTACAATGTAGATTTATTATGCTTGCATCGCATTCGAATGCTACAGTTGAAATTAATAAAGAATGAACGGAGATAAGGGAAGTTGCATCATCCAATACCACGAAGCATTTTCCCGTGGCAATGGAAATGACACGAATACAGAGTGCTAGTCTTGCTCTTGCTGTCACTGAATTTGTTTCAATCCATCCAAGCATACCAATTGCACCTTATATAGCAGCTCACGAGTGACGAGTACAAGAGGATATTGTCATTCTTGTTTTAATCTAAGGATGCATCGAAGGGCACCTCTTGTATCCAGGCATCACCAGCAATGAAATTAGCCACTGTAAAATTTTGAGCATCAGAAATGTTCATGGCGTGATACCCAGGCCATTGAACTCGCTCTGCAGTTCCTGCTCCGGGTCCCGAGTTCATATATTCGCCATAATACAGCGTAGACAAAGCAAAGTCCCCCGACCATTCTAGCCAACCTGCGGGATCGACCACATCATCTATATATGAGTCGATATAAACTGTTCGGGAGTAATTTTTCCATGGCCTTCCCAAGAATGAGTGGAAAGAGCTCTTCACCGGAGCGAGATCAGGCGCAGCAGAGACGGTGCACTTTTGAATAGAGATTCCAGTGTTTTGATTTGGATCGTCTCTTCCTTGAGCCGTAAAACAATTCTTTTGATTGTCCATCGGTTTTCTAGCCAGTAGATTGCAGTTTTGAAACACAGATGCAGCGTTGCCGAAGATAAAATCAACTGTGCCGTAAATGTCGCATTCCCTGTAGAACTGTCGAAGAGAGTGTRCGTAGAGAGTGTCTTGGTAGCCTTTGAAGCTGCAGCGGTAGAATGCCGATAGATCCGACCCAACTCGGAGGGCGACAGCCTGATGCTTCACTGGTCCAGCCGTGTTCTCAAAAGTGATATCCCGAGCGAGAAAGCCTTGACCAACTACAGCTGTAATCACAAATATTTCATAATGAGCACCACGAAATATTTCAAATTCATAATTGGATTACAATATAGTGAATTTTATTTATTCTATACTGTTGCAACTCAGAAAGGCCTGCCAGCGGACAGTACATATCTTAAATGCAAATTAAAATTAAAAGCATAAGCAGAGAAAGGAGTAAAGCAGCTTACCGACTGTTGCAGAGCGGTAAGTAGTCCATCCGTCCACAACGCTTCTATTGCCAGTGATCACAGTGGCGTTTATGCCATCTCCCATCAACATAATATTTGTTTTGTATTTGGGCACCTCAATGTACTCCTGGTAGATTCCCTCTGTAACATGTATGACATATCTTTCTAAACTTTTGTTTGGAGCAGCATTCAGCGCGTCAGTAATTGTGGTATAATTACCACTACCGTCCTGAGCCACTGTCACGACATTGTCGGCTAAAACACCATCATCTTCTTCGGAGGATTGAAGAAGCCTCCTTCGGTCTGAAGTAGACAACCAGGAAGGGAACCCATCATTGACGAATCCATAATGTAAAAGAAATTTATCATCATCTACATCAACTTGATCGTGACGCTCGTGTCTCGTCGAATCGGAGAACAGGCGTCGGTTGTGCACAGGAGGCCTCGTGGAATCTTTCCCAACGACAGAAATATTTTTGACAAGAGCCAAACAATTACTCACAACTCTTGACGTATTAAAGACAGTCTTAGTCAATATGCTTTTCAGGCTTCCACTAGCCTCCTCGAGACTTTGGAGGCAGGTAGCCTGATTAGTAAGAGCTGCACTAAGCCAAGTCTGAATGTCAACTGCCTGTCTCCATTTCAAAGAATTAGCAGTAACATTCGACAAAGATTTGCTCAGGTCGTCCAACGTTAGATCGTACAACTGCATGCAATCTTCAAGAGCACCCAGTTGCCTTCCTTTGAATGCCCACCGTCCCATACGAGAAATTATTTGAAACACTCGTTTTGCTTCGTTAATGCTCAGCCTGAGAGCCATCCTGCCGATATCTGTGGAATTTGCCTGCAATGATCCAGGAAACAGGCTCGACATTGTCGAAACACAGAATTTTGGATCCAATGTCACGTCGCAGGCAGATTTCAGAGAACTGTGGTGAGGCGGTTCATCGCTTTGAATTTGGACAAACCTTAGACATATGACAAAGAAAACCAAAGCCG